>CAKNXH010000189.1:99035-135850 GCA_932178445.1 Andricus quercusramuli
ACCAAAAAGACGAATTTTCCACAAAAATTATGAATCTTCAACACAAAAATGGATGTTTAAGAAAGCAGTTCAACTTTCAACGAAATGGTTGAATTTTTCTGACTAAAAAAAATGAATATAAAAAACAGTAGAATTCATTAAAAAAATACAATTTTTCAACAAAATAGGTTATTTTCCAACCAAGTTATTAAGTTTTTAAGCCAAACAGACCAATTTTTACAAAATAGTTTAATTTTCCAACAGTAAGTATGGATTTTTGACAAATAAGTTATCTGTCCACCAAATATTTGACTTTTCTATGCTTTGAACTGAAGAATTAATAAAAAAACTGATAAATTTTCAAAATTACATCATTTTAAGCAACTAGAATTTTTCATACAATTTTTTGAAAATCCTGCAAAAGTAAAAAAATTACCTTAAAATCATCCTGATTCTTTTTAAAAATTTTTATTGAATATTTTTTTTAATTAACTAAAAAAAATTTACTGCTAGTTTTTCTAGGAGTTTTGATACGAATTTTTTATGCATTCAAAGCCTTTCAAAATGCTTAAAAAGCTTATACGATTTTTTGTTTGGAATTTTCAAACATCTGCATTCTGTTTTAAATGTTTTCTTCCCATTTTCAATTATTTTGGAATTTTTTCAAAGCTTCTAAAAATACATTCAACTTACTCCATTATTTTCCAAATTAATAATTGTTCAATTGTCATTTATTATTGAAAAAACATTTTTTATTCTTTCTGATTTTGCTCTTAATATTAATTTTTCAAAATAAAAAATCATTTCAAATCTTCGCAGCAAACTTAAGAATTAAATAGTTTTCTTAAAACCTTTAAATATTCTTGAAAAGCTTCAAAATTCTATTTCGAAATCTTCAAAAAATCTACATTTATTTTTTTATTTTTCGAACTCTTATCCAGTTTTAAATGAAGTTTGAATCTTCACAAAAGTTATATTTATAGTTATTATATTATATTATTTATATTGTTATTTATGCATCAAAATTCAATGATTTTATTTACATATTAAAAATTTGTTTAAAATTGTTTGTTTTTAATATTTGATTCATAATTGCTCATTTCTAATGAATCAAAAAATAAAAATTTTCAACTGAAATTATGAATTTCCAACAAAAAATAAAGTTTTAACAAAAACTCTCCAACTTTTAACCGAATTTCAACTAAAGAAGATAAATCCTCATTCAAAAATATAATACATAGTTCGATATTTCAACAAAAAAGATAAAAATTTTTAATTAAAAACTAGCAATTTTAGCTGAATTGCAATTTTTATCAGGATTCATAATAATTCTATTAATAGCCCTTTTTATACATTTTACATAAGTACTAATAATTATTTTTTTGTTATTTCCTAATTTTCCCGGCTCTAAAGTGCCAAATTTACTGGAAAAATTTGAACTCTCACGTTTTTCACAACTTTGTGAGTAATGAGATTAATGAATGAATTCATTTCGTTATTTTCGGCAAAAAATGTAACTGAAAGTAATCTTTTTATAAAATTAAGTAACTTTTTACTAATCGTGGATCAAAAAAGTAACTAAGCCACTGAAAATTAACCCGTTCCGAGCCCTGCATGTATGTTTTTTTCTAACAATAATATTTTGCGAGAAAAATGACAAAAATGGATTTTCAGATTTTATGTTACAAAAAAATGACCACCACTAGAATGCGTGGTTTTTTCGGGTGTTGGAAAAAAGGTCGGCGGGAGGGGGTGTGAGTCATTTAAAATGTCCAAGATTAGAACGCGTGGTTTTTTTTCCTTTGGCGTGAGTGGATGTAAAGCAAACAAAAAATCTGAAAATTATTTTTTTTTTCATTTATCTCCAAAAATATTAATATTAGAGAAACAGTATGTTTTATACCATTAAACCGTTTCCCTTTCGGCGAGCCTCTAGGGGTAGGCGTGACACTACCCGATTCGGGTAGTGTTTCTAGGTGGATAGTTTCTTGTAGTAAATAACTACAAGTGTGGGCTCACCACACCCACGACCGCCAACAGCAACGCAGTAGTATTATTCTCGAACGGTCACCCATCCAAGTACTAACCGCGCCCAACACTGCTTGACTTCAGTGATCTAAAGGAAACTGGTGTTTCCAGCGTGGTATGGCCGTTGCCATATGAGCATAAAAAATATGTGTTTCGACGAGAAGTACAACATTTTTTTGTCCAAAATCTTTTCCAAAATCAATATTTTTTCGAGATTTGGATAAAACTGATTTAAAAAAAAGACAAAATCATTACTAACTTAATTTATATTGATTTGTGCCAAAAATCCTGGTATTGCGTTTAACTAGGGTCTGAAAGAAACCCCTAGGCCAAGTATCAAGTCAATATTCTTGGCTGCCTTTTTCGGAAGTATAGCCCTTTTAGGGTAACTTCGTTGCTGTTTTAAAAAGTAACTTGTAACGTAACTAAGTTACGATTTTTGCAGTAACTTGAGACTTTAATTTCAGTAGCTTTGAATTAACTTTGTGTTTTCTATATTTTATCTTATATTATGAATGGATTATAGGCCGCTTATGAGTAGAATATTAATCTCTTTTGGTTGAGGATTCACCTATTTTGTTGAAAATCCGTCTTTTTTTTTCTTTTTTTGTTGAATTCAACTGTGATTCATTTATCTTCTTTTGGGTGAAATAATATAAAGTATTATATTTTTCGTTAAGAATTTATCTATTTTGTTTGAAAAGGTAACTACTTGGATCAAAAGTAACTTTTTTTTGAAAATTCATATTTTCGGTTTGAAAATGCAACTGTTTTGTAGAAATTTCGTCTTTTTGGCTTGAAAATTCTACAATTTAGTGGATATTTTTTTCCTTCTTTGGTTCAAAATTCGACTTTTTCGTTTCAAAATTTATCTCTTCTGGTAACAAAATCACTTTTTTTTCAATTCAATTCTTTTGGTAGAAAATTAATTTAATGGAAATTCGTCCTTTTTGTTTCTATTCAACTGTGTTTCATTTCAAATTGAAATCATTTTTAATTGGAATAATATCAACTATTATATTTTTCCTTGAGGATCCATGCATTTTGGTTAAAAATTCATATATTAAAAAAAATTCAACTATTGTGGTATAAAGTTCGATTATGTACTTGGCGGGAAAATATCAAACATTATTCTTGAAAATTCAACTCTTTTGTTGAAAAATCTTGTTTTTGGTTTGAAAATTCATCTCTTTTGGTAAAAAAAATTATGTATGGTGTCCTACTTTTTTGTTGCAAATTTGTCATTTCTGGATGAAAAGTTGACTACATGGTTAAAACTTAGACTTTCTTAAACACTCAGTTGTTTGGTTGAAGATTCATAGTTTTAGTTGATTTAATTATGTTGTTTCAAATTCGTTTTTTGGGGCTAGAAATTCCATCTATTTTGTTGAAAAGTAACTTTTTGGTTAATAAAAAATTCAACTCTATTCAAGAGTGTTCTTTTTAGTTTGAAAATTCATTTCTTTCATTACAAAAAATGTATATTATTTTATTGCAAAAAAACGGTTTGATTAAAAAATGTGACTGGAAAATCTTTCTTGTTCCGAAATTTTAAATATTATAGTATTTTTCAACTATTTTATCAACCGAAACTTATGATTTGCAAAGTACCGATTTTAACTTCAACTTCATTATGAAAATCATGTCTGATGGCTGATAAAAATAAAGTATAAATATATATTGTTGTGCCCTTGCCAAAATATATTGTGTATTTTTTATTCACTTCAACTAATTCCTATTTTTTTAATTAAGTTTTTATGAATTATCATCTTAGTTATTGTGATTTTTCAATTATGAAATAAAGGAAGTGAAAGAAGTAACTTTTCAGGTAACTTGAAATAACTTGAAATTCTTTCAAATAAAATTAATGCAAATACCATTTTGAATTCAGTGTGAAACACTGATTATATTGAATTTTCAACAAGAAGATTAATTTTTTGACCAAAAAGACGAATTTTCAACTCATTAAGGATTGATTTGTAACCAAAAATGAAATAGTGAAATTCTCAGATAAAAAAAATACTAGAAAAGGATGATTTTTCAACCAAGAAGATTAATTTTTGACCAAAAAACACGATTTTCAACAAAATATATGAATTTTTAAATAGAAAAGATCAATTTTCAATAAAAGATTTTAATTTTCAGCCAAAAACGGAATCATAACATTGTCAGTTAAAAGAGATGAATTCTGAGCAAAACTGATGAATAATGAAAAAATGAATTTTCAACAAAAGAGTTCAACCCAAAAAATGACTTTTTAACCCAGAAAATCAATTTAAAAAAAATGAAAGTCAGATTTTCAACCAAGAAGGCGAATCCTAAAAAGATATGAATTATTAAGAAACCAGTTCAACTTTTAACCAACAAGATTAATTTCACAGGAAGAAGATCAATGTTCTACACAAAAAAAATTTCAACAAAATACAATAATTATCAACAAAATTGTGGAATTATAAATTCAAAAGAAATAATTATCTATAAAACGGTTGAATTTTTAACTCGAAATTATGATTTTCTTACTACAATCTCAATTATCCACCAAATAGTTCAATTATTATGAAAAAAAGTTTAATTTTCAACAAAAAAGTTAATTTTGAGCCGAATAGTTTAACTTTGTACCAAAATGTTATATCCTCAACCAAAAAAGACTAATTTGATTCCAAACTTTTCAATAAAAAATATCGTTTTTCCACCAAAAATAGAATGGTTACATTGTTAGTTGAAAAAATTAATTGTCGACCAAAATAAAATGAACTTCAAACAAAATAGTTACATTTTCAACATAAGAGATAAATTCTTAACTAAAATGATGAATCTTAAAAGAAATGAATTTTCAACAAAGAATTCAACCCAAGAGATGATTTTTTAACAAAATAATTGCATCTTCCACAAAATAATAAAATTTTCAACCAAAGACTAGAATTTTTAACCAAATGAGATGAATTCCGAAGAGAAACTATAATAGTAGATTTTTTAACCAAAATTAGTTGATTTTTCTTTTTCGGTTCTATTAATTTAATTCGCATTTATGCGAAAAAAACGAGAAAAAAAGAAGAAAGTGTATGTTTCTTAAAAATAGAAAAAAGGAAGCATTCTTTTGAAAAAATATATCATCAGGAACTGTACTAAATGCTATCTAAGTTTGTAACTCTGAGATAAGCTAGAGAGATAAACTCAGAGATAAATATTGAAGACGTGGTCTCTAATTTTACTAAAAGTTTGCTGATTTGGGAAACAAACATGATACACTGTTTGTCAGGAAATTCAGAATCAGAATCCATGATACATTGTCATAAATATATTTGCATACCAACTAGAAAAATTTTGCTGAATGGAATAAAAAATAGTTCCACCGCCAAAGAAAGTGTCAACTTTGGACTATATTTTTTCCTGACTGCAATGTTTTTTATAATCATACTTTTTTAGTATCGAATTAGCAATACATCAGGTTGGAAGTATTTTTATTTCTGCTTTCAATACCGAATTCGGTTTTACAGTCACGTAAAATTACTGTAATTTTTGTGAAATCAGTTATGCCAGATCAAAATGATGCTTAAATTATTGTGAAATTATTCAGGACTTATTTTACAATCAATAAAATGAATTTAATCTCAGGGATTGGAGCTCAAAATTCTCTTCAAATTGAGATTATTCGACTATAGTATTTCAGTAACATATTTTTTTAATATTTTACAAACGTATTATTAAAAATTATTCGCACGCGAATCTTTGATAAAAATTCGAGAACAGTTTTTTTATCTATGATTAAAATAACAAAATAAAAAATGTTAAAGACAAAGAAACTGTCGTTTATTGACTACAATTTAAATAATTGAAAGTAGAAATATTGCAAATTGGAAGCATTTAAAACGGAAAATTAAAACACTTTGGACTTTATTACTATAATTTATTACTTATTGAAAGTCTTATAGTTTGAAAAGGTGTTATTATATGATTTTTCAAATTTTTCATTATATAATTACTTAAATTTGAAAAATTACTATATAAACCCATAAAAATAAAAAATTGCAATATGAAAATCGTTAAGCTTTTCTTCCACAGTCAAGTGTTATTAAATTTCAAGTAGTTAAGTTTTTTAAATCTTTCCCACTGAATTGTTCTTAGAAAATTGCAGAATTTATATTTACAATTGATAAATCAGAAAATGTTACATTTCAAAGGTTTAAATTTGAAATTTTTTAATTACGGAAGTTTTAATTTTATATTAATCGATTTGGAACATTTTGGGGATTTTGAATCATAAAGTATTAGATTTCAGATATGAAAATTTTTTCAACTATTTACTTTTTCTATTTTGGTTTGAAAAGTGTTTTTTTTTCTTCAGAAATTGACATTTTTAAACAAAAATCATTATGGTTCATAATTTTTGAACAATTCTAAAACACACTGGCATTCTACATCGAAAATTGGTATTCTCAAGCAAAAATCATTATAATTTGACAAATATTTAGCATCTTTCAACAATTTTTCACTATGATAGTGTCTTTCGTCGGAAATTCATTTTTTTATTTTTGTTAAATTAGATTTCAAAGAATATTCACAACTTCTTAATAATCTTGCTTCCTCGTATTTTGCTTCCTTTGTAATGGTAAACTTTTTGAAAACTTTTCAATTCATTTAATTAAACGTTCCTTAATTAAAAAATGTCTAATACAATGTTTTAAGCAATTATCCGGATATGTGTGTGTGGATGTGTTGATATCGCAGTTTTTTGTGACCACGATAACTTGAAAACAGTAGCAGATAAATTAATGAAATTTGGAAGGCATATTTTCACCACTAATATCCTCAAACTGACCAGAGAATTTCTAAAATTATTCATTGCATTTTTTAGCACAATATAATATTTTAAAAATCAGTTTTTTGTCTGATTTGTCTTTGTATTAAACAATTTTTGGTATTATTTTATAATTTTGTATTTTTTGTAAATTCCTATTCTTAAGTTGATCAAAATGAAAACTTTAGTTTGTCTTTTATTGAAAAAATCACTAATGCTTCTTCTCTGAGGAAGCAAATACTAACGGGAAGCAAAGTGCTTTGAAAATTATTTAAATTTTTCGGAATTCTTTTTAATTCTGAAAAATTTTTTTAATTGCCTTAAAATCTTTCAAATTCTTCTTTGACAATTCATTTACTGTTTTGAAATGTTTTCAAATCTTTTTAAATAATCACTTGAAATTAATTGTTCAAAATAAAAAATTATTTTAATTTTTTCTAGGAACCTAAAATTTTCTTTTAACTTTCGTGAAAGCTTACAAAATTCTTTAAAAATCTTCACAAGTTTTAATTATTTTTGAATCGTTTAACAACTTCTGAATATCTCTTAGACTTACTTACATTTTTTTCTAAAATTATGTAATAATTTTGTTTTGTGACCTTTTTACAATTTTCTCTCAGTATTCGTTACAAAACAATCATTTGAAATTTCCACATGAATCCTGAGAACATTTTTTTGATTCTCTTGACACCCTGCAACATTCAGTTTATCTAAAAAAATTTGTAATCCTGAAAAATTAAACAATTTTCTCAAAGTCCTCCATATTCTTCTTCCACATATTTTAAAATCTTCATATCTTAAAGGGTTGAAATATTCAAGTCTTTTATAGAAAATTCCATTTTGAAATATTCATCTTTTTAGTTGAAAATTCATCCCTTTGGTTGAAAATTGAACTATTTTGTTGAAAATTCGTTTTATTTTTTTTTTGGAAAACTAATCAAATTCTTT
This sequence comes from Andricus quercusramuli, assembly GCA_932178445.1. Lineage (NCBI taxonomy): Eukaryota > Metazoa > Arthropoda > Insecta > Hymenoptera > Cynipidae > Andricus > Andricus quercusramuli. The sequence continues at coordinate 106,789 of CAKNXH010000189.1, forward strand.
TCAATAGAAATGCAAATATTCCATTTGTGGTTTACATTGATATTTTTAATTGAAAACTGATCTCTTCTAGCTGAAAATTCGTACATTTGTTTGAAAATTAATATTTTTTGGTCGAAAATTAATCTTCTAGATTGAGAATTCAACGTTTTTTCTTAAAAGTGCAGCTTATTGCTTGTAATTGATCTGTTTTAGTTGAAGTTTCAACTTTTTTGTGAAACTTCGTCATTTTGGATAAGTGCAACTGTCTTTAATTTTTAAGTAAAATCTGCCTTTGTTTAAATATCAACTATTACCTATTTCGCTGCAAATTAACCAATTAATTGGTAGGCTCGAAATCGACGTTATGTGCCAAAACTGGTAGAAGCAAATAATTCCGTGTTCAACATGAAAGTTCATTCTCTAAGAGTTTTTTAGGTCGCTGATGACGAATCCGGGCTTAAAATTGAAAAATTCAAAATGACGGATCCAATATGGCGGTCTAAATGCAAAAATCACGTGACTTGAATGAAAGGCAGTATAGAATCTTTTTTTGTTGAAAACTCAACTACTTGGTTTAGAGTTAAATTCTTTTGTTAAACATTTATTTTTTTGTTTGAATATTTATCACTTCGGTTGAACATTCATCTCTTTGGTTGAAAATGTAACTATTCTCTCGAAGATTCGTCTTTTTCGGTAGAAATTTAATCGTCTTGGTAGAAAATTCAGCCATTTGGTTAAAAATGCAACTGCTGATTGAAAATTAATATTTTTTCAATTATTTATTTATAATTTGAATATTTTTCGAGTAAAGCGTGCAATTATGTATTACATTTTTTTTAAATCCGTCTTGCATGGATGAGTTCAAATGTTTTTGATTTAAAACGAAAATCTTTTTTGGGTGAAATATCCACCACTTTGTTAAAAGTTGAATTAACTTGTTGAAAAAAATTTTTTGTTTCAAGATTCATGATTTTAGTTGAAAATTCAACATTTTGGTTGAAAATTTAACTATTTCGTTAAAAATTCGTTTCTTTGTAGAAAATTTATTTATTCAGTTGAAAATTCAACTATTAGTTAACAATTCATATTTCTGTATGAAAAGATTGAACTCATTTGTTTGGAAATTGACTTTTTGGTTTGGATTCGTTTTTTTTTTTAATCAGATGATCTCTTTTTTATGTAAAATTTAAATCTGTTTTGGTTGAAATATAAACTATTTATTTATTTTAAAAAAATTGGACGAGTTTAAATGTTTTTGATTTAAAATAAAAATCTTTTCGGGAAGAAAATTCATCTCTCTTGGTTGACAATGTAACAAGCTCGTTCAAAATTCTTTCTTCTATAGAAAATTATTCTTCTTGGCAGAAATTGAATTTCTCCTTGGAAAAATTTCATATTTTTTGGGTTATAAAATTTAACTATTATGTTGAAAATTGCTCTTTTCTGCATAAGTCCAAATGGTTTTCATTTGAACAAAAAATCTTCTTTGCTTGAAATATCAATGATACATTTTATTCTTTGTCAAGAGTGCAGCTTTTTTGGTTGAAAATGAACTTTTTTCTTGAAATTTTGATTTGACATATCTGAAATCGTCTAAAATCTTTTTGAATTTTCTCGAGAATCATAGAATAATTATATTCGTATAAACTTAAAAAGGAATACACTTAAAAAATAAATATTATTTCAAAATTTCATTTTGTATTAAAAATTATGTTTCTCATCAAATCTAAAAACTTCACGCGCACCTAGCACGCGATTGATGTTGCCAGTTTGATGACATTTTTGATAATTTGAAACAGAAGCTGGTGGAAAATGTGAATTACTCTGGACAAAGGATTGAAGTATAACCAAAGGCTACAGTGATATACTTTCAGTAGGATTTAATTATGGAGAAAAATTGATTACAGTGACGCCATCAGGTTTAGAAAAAGAGACTTCAAAAGTCGTAGCAATTGATAGGCAAACCATGAATGTCTATCCATTCACTCCAGATAATTTGTGGGTGACGGAACTTGTTAGGTTGGACAAGGTCAGCAAGGTATAAAAATAATTCTACTTTTCAATTATACAATGATCCCACATTATGAAATCCTAATGTGAAAAGAAAACAGCATTTAATTCTAAAGATACATCTCTAAACAAAATTATGTTTTTGCTCATCTAAAAATCGAGCTCAAAATTGAAGTCACGTTTCAAGCAATTCGAGTCTTGAGGAAAAATAAAATGAAAAATAGAGTAAAAAGATTTTTTCAAATTCAATAGAATTTAATCATTTTTGTTTAGAATACCAAACAGACTTCATAGCCCAAATGTCTTTCAAAACAGGGAATAGAATGATTTTTCACAAAAATGGGGAATAACAGGGGAATACATTCTTTTTGATAAAATGAATGTAGGTATCATTTTTGTAAGATTTCAAGTCGAAATATATTGCTTTTTCAACAAAATAGTTGAATTTTCCACCAAAAATGATGAATTTTCTACCAAAAGAGATGTATTTCCAACAACAGAATTGACCATAAAAGACACAAATTTAAAAAAAAAGGTGAATTTTTACCCAAAAAGGCGAATTTTCTACAAAGCAGTTGAATTTTCAATCCCCAAAAATTGAAAATTCAACAAAAAAGTTAATTTTCAACGAATTAGTTGAATTTTCTATAAAAATGGTCTGATTTTCCAACCAAAAAGACAACTTTGCTACAAAGCATTTGAATTTTCAACAAAAAATTCCTTTTTAACAAAATAGTTGAATTTTCAATTAAAAAAGACGATTTTTCTACACAACGATTGAATCTTCATCCCAGGAATGTGAATTCTCAACAATAAAGTTCATTTTTAACCAAAAAAATTAATTTTTTGAAGTAGTTCAATTGAAGTGATTTAATGTAAGTAATTTAAAAGTAAGTAAGAAAAATGTAATGGTTGATACACCAAACAAGAAATATTTCAAATTTAAATGAAAAATAGTTGAATCCTTAACAAAAAAAGATTAATTTCGAACCAAATAGTTGTTTTTCAAAGCGAATTTTCTACAGAACAGGTTAAATTGTTAGTCCGAAAACCGGAATCCCCAACACTAAAGTTAATTTCCAATAAAAGGGTTAAATTTTTCAACAAAAAAAATGAATTTTCTACAAAGTAGTATAACTTTCGTCAAAATGAATGAATTATCACCCAAAAAAAGACTTTCTGAGAAAATAGTAAAATTTTCAACCAAATGATAAATTCTGAAACAAAAATATAATAATAGACTTTTCATTTAGAAAGATAATAATAAAAATGATAATATATTATAATTAAAAATCATATATTATATTTATAATAATAATAATATTCAAGCAAAAAAGATGAATTTTTAGTCCAAAAGTACAAATTTCCTTTCCAAAATGGAAAGTTTCAATAGAACATTTGAATTTTCAAACAACAAAAAAATATATATATATTTGAATTTTGAACCAAGAAAGATTATTTAGTCTTCAAAAAAAAAATTTCTTCCACTCTGTTTAATTTTCAAGCGAAAAATGCGTATTTTCTACGAAACACTTGCACTTACGAGCTTAAAATATGAATTTTCAACAAAAAAGTTGATTTTCAGTCGAATAGTTGAATTTTCGACTAAAATAGTTCAATTATTAAACAAATAAAACGAATTTGAACTAAAACGTTAAATTTTCAACTAAAAAAGAAAAGTGTCCAACCAAAAATATGACAGCAGACTTCTCAATTAGAAAGAATTAACTTTCAACGAAAAATAGTTGGATTTGCTTATTGGGTTCTATTAATTAACTTCATATATTTATTCAAAAAACCAAAAAAAAAAAAGGAGAAGTTTCTTTCTAAAAATGTTAGGATCTCTCCAAGTTTTTCAGGTTTTCCAGATTCTATAGCAACCCTGTATTTACATTATTTTAACAGAGTTCCACTAAGTGATTGACTCATGTTCTCCAAATTATATTTTTTGCATTTTTAGATGGTTTACTACATAGCATCATCTATTCAAGGACCTGGCGAACTTCACCTATATAAATCACGCCCTTGTAATAAAATGTCCAAAAATATCCAATGCTTAACATGCGCAAAGAAAAACTTATTAAAAGAGACACCGAATTTGTCTCCAACATGTGATTACTCATCAGTGAAATTTTCTCCAGGAGGAAGTTACTACCTATTAGATTGTCTTGATGATGGAAGAGGTAAGCAAATTTTTTGCAATGTAAACTTTTCATAAAAATAACACTGAAACATTCACCATTTAAGATTTGACAAAGATGCCACGGACTTTCATTGTGTCTATCAAAAATAATCGAATAGTAAAACAATTAGATGGTCGGCTATTCGAGAAGCAAAAATTTCAATTCCTTGTTGGAAAACATATACCCAAACCAAGATTCTTTGAATGTCCCATCGCCGGTGGTAAATATAATGTGAGTTGTTCCAAAATCAGAGATAATTTGTGTAATTTTTATTGAACTTATTCATTAACAGGTTAATTGCCAATGGAAAGTGGATGCTGGTAATTATTTGAGAGAACATCAGTGAAAATGAATTTTACGAGTGGGTTGACAAAATAATAGTTTCGGACGGATATTATAGGATGGATAACATCGGACGGATGGTACCGGAAAGATAAAACTGTCTATAAAAAACTACTGGAAGGTTAATTTAAATTCTGCTTTCAATACGTCTCATTTGAAGTGATTTGGCCATGGGAGTATCAAATAATCACATGAGAAAGACCAAAATAAAATTTCAATTTGTAAGCAATTTTGTACTTCAACCTCTAATCAAAAAAATGCCTTACAAATCGGAATTTCATTTTTGTCTTCCTCACGTGATTAGTCAATACCCACAAGGCTAAATTACATCAGCTAAGGCTCATTTAACGCAGAATTTAAGAAGTTTACCTACGGGTTTTGTACCAATATTTTTATCTATAATCTGAATGGTGCTGTAACTTGACAAAGCCAAGGCTTATTTCTATTAGGAAATTCGGTTAGTGATTGGCCGCTGGTGTAAATATAGTAACTATTATTACATACAAAAATAAATTTCGTCGCCTCGTCAAGGAAACGCAGCACGCCTCCTCAGAACCAAGTTTTACTTAAATGAGCAGGCTGAAGTTTGTACCTAAGAAATTATGTTTTGGGAATGCCTCCGGAGTATTTTTACAAAATATGAAGAAAAAAAATCGTTAGGCCCCCTTTTAAAATAACTCGATATTTGTTGTTTTTGATCAATTTATATTATCTTTTTCGAAAGGAACAAGTATTAAGTAACGTTTTCTGTACTAAAAAACCTTCAATTTTGTGCCCAAAGTAATTTCATGTGTGATTAATATTGGTTGACTTTCCGATCCCTTTTAGATTTTTAAAAATAAGTGGAAGACATCAGTTTTTTCAAGATTCAACAATTCTAGTCCATTTGTCGTAAAAGTTCTAAAAACCAAAAAGAAAGCCCCACAAGCAAAAGAATTGCTTAAACTTCAGTGCGTAGCCTTTTTAAAAATTGAAGTAGAGCCCTATGTCAAACCAAAAGAAACCTCTCAGAAGTTTTATAAAGTTTTCGATATGTGCCACGCTACCCCACGCTGCGTTAATTGTGGGGAAGCGCACACTAGCTCAAGCTGCAAAAAAAAAGCGCCAGACACCGGCTACCTGCGCTCATTGCAAGGAAGACACCTTCTAAGTATATTAAAGTTAACCTAATTATCTTAATAAAAGGCCACGGATTCAACAACCGATATAATGGGGGGAAACTTCAGCATAAATAAATCTATCAAGCTATCAAGCAGAGAGTATAACTAGTATATTAGCAACTGCCCTTGAAAATGGCAGTACTCAAAAATAAAACTCTTAAAATAATTGTTTGGAATGCTCAGGGAATAATTCAGAAAAGACAAGAATTATCCACCTAGCTATATAAAAACCACATCACAATCTATCTGCTCGGCAAACTGTACTCCGCGAATCCCTTCAAATTAAACTAAGCGGATACAAAATATACAGGAACAACACTTACACGGAAACAGCAATTTTAATTTAAGAACATATAGTTCACCACGAATTAATAATTCCCAAACTTGAATCCCTTAACGCCACTGCTATAGAAATAAAAATAGACGGTAATCCATATGCAATTGTCTCTCTTTACCAAAATCGCTCCCACAGTTTCATCAAAATTTAATTTAGAAAAATCTTCGGACTCGCACCCTTGGTCATTGCCGCAGGTGACTTCAACGCGGAGCATCTAGCTTGGAATAGTAGAATGACGAACAAAATCGAAAAACAACTTTTTGAGTTCATAATTGACAGAAATCTGTCTGTCTTTGCACCAGATTCGCATACCTTCTTTCCCCCCTGATACAATATATAAATCGGACCAAATTGATTTTGTGATTACTCAAAACAATCACTTCAACCACGACACAATAACTATGAACGAACTACACTCGGGCCATCGACCAATTCGTCTTAGCATTTACACTAGTTGATAAAAATCTCCGGGCGTACCTCGTTTCAACTTTGCGAAAGCAAATTGGCAGACTTTCACCACAACCTTACCCTAGTAGCAAGATAACTGCAGACTGGCGCAAGCTGGGCGCCAGAAAAGGAAGAATCTGTTTGCAGCCTGGCGCCCGGCTGGTTCCGCTTTAGCGTGCTGTTCTGGCACCAGAGTCTGGTATAGCAGATCCTGGCCCAGATTGCTCATGATATACACCAGACAAAATTAAACTAACGTAAAATGGTATTAAATGGGTTTCTGTAATAGCTTTACACTATATTTCAGCTCTTTCTGGGAGAATATACTACGGAGACGTCACAACATTCCAGGAGATACACTGAAATATTAAAAACATAACCTGTTGTCGTATAAGCTTGCATGCTTTCATGTTTGGTCATACTTGTGAATCGTTCAAATTTTCGATTGATAGATTTTCAATTTCATTATTTATATTCTACATTAATTAGTAGTGTTTACACTAAATACCAGAATCTGGTTCCTTTATTCATCAGATTCTGTTTTTCGTCTGGTCTGTTCTTTTCTCCCGCCAGTCTGGTCGACTAGGGGGAGCAGATGCTGAGCCAGACTCTGGCCTCTGTCATACAAGGCAGACGTTGCTACTAGGGTAGAATCTCAATTAAATTCAGAGCCCACACTCTTAAACACCCCCCACATAGATGAAGCCATTACTGATCTCACATATAGCATAAAAACCGCTATTAACTTTTTTAGCCAGTAATAAACTTTGCCAAACGCATCGGAGAACTGAAAGCTGTATCCTCAAAAGCACGATAAATTATTTTCAAAGAACGATCGTGATTAAAACTCAAGAACACAAATGCAGTAATTGGGACACAGTAGTCGGAAAACTAAAGGTTAGAGACAACTCCATCTGGCGCATGAAAAAGGCTCTCTCCAAACATCAAGCTAATATTCCCCTTCTTAAAAAACCGATCAAACCTTTGCACTCGCCCGCAGCGATAAAGCAAATCTCCTGATTCAATTACAAACTTAGTCCTCAATAAACTTCCGATCTCAGGTCTCACTCTCCTTGTCACTATCTTCAATGCTTGCATTCAACTAAGCTACTTTCCTAACTAATGGAAAATAGCTCACATTTTAGTTTTTCAGAAAAAAGGCAAAGATCCATGTTATCCAACCAGGTACAGGCCCATTAGCTTCCTAATACAATGAGTAAAATTTTTGTAAAAATAATATTCGCGTGAACTATCACTTCGAGGAAAACATGGTCTGTAAACCGGAACTATGTGGTTTTAGAAAAGGTAACTCAACGGAGAATATGATGCTCAAGCTCACCGAAGCCATTAGCTTAAATTTCAGTCGAAGAAAATATACTTGAGCTGTTTTCCTCGATGTTGAAAAAGCTTTTGATAGTGTCTGGCATGCAGGACTATTCAGAAAACTAATAAGTTACAATTTTCCAAATGGGGTTACCTATTTTATACACTGTTATCATTCCAACAGTCAAAGTAGGCCAGACACTCTCAACAGAAAAACCCATCCGAGAGGGTGTGCCCCAAGGCAGTATTCTAGGACCGGTTCTTTATTCTCTACGTAAACGACATCCCTGAGGTCCCCAAAGTTTCAATTGAATTGTGTGCAGACGAGACCGCACTATTTATTTCTTGGTTAAATTCTTCGAATTTCCAGGTTCGCGAACTTAATCCAGTTGGTTGAGAATAATCAACAATAATATTTTGACAGTAGACAAGAGGTTAGAGTAGTCACTTGAACTTGGCTGCAGCGCTCGTGCGATTATGACGGAGGTGGAACGAGAGAGGGAACGGTCGCGTTACAATATAGGGATTCTGCTTTCGACCAATCACGAGCCGTTTCATTTCTTTTCATCCCGCTACGTCATCAAATTTCCTCCCTAGGGATTGAAAGAAAACTCGGCTGCGCCCTGCTGGAAGTAAAAAGATTGAAAAAGATAGAAATTTGGGGATAGGAAAAGATAGAACTATTCTATCTCTCTCAATGGGTCACTTTGCATCCCTAAAACGCTATCTTTTCTTAACCCTAATCCCAATAACTTTCTATCTTTTTCTCTATACTACGTCACGAAGGACTCTTATCTTTTTCGATCCATTAGTCTATCTATCTATTACGAATTCCAATCTTTTTCAACCTCTTTCTCTATCCTTCGTGACCAAGGCCTCATGTATTTTTCTATCACTTAGTCTATCAATCTATTATGAATTTTAACCTTTTTCAATCTCTCTCTCTATTCTTCGTGGCCGAAGGCTCTTATCTTTATCTATCCCTCAGTCTATCTATCTATTACTAATTTCAATCTTTTTCAATCTCTTCATGTATCCTTCATGACCAAGGACTCTTTATCTTTTTCTGTCCCTGAAAATTGGGGAGTCCATCGAAAAGTTATTAAATTCATTAAAAACATTAATTTGACTTTCACCACGTATCAGAAAGACAACGTGACGTCCATGCTTATGTACCTAAATAATTAAAATAATTTCTGTATCTCACAATCGACAACTGTGATGAACTTGGAAGAAAACGGTTCGCTAGGCCTCTACTTATAGGCCCGAAGCCCGATTTCACTTGTTAGTTACTTTTACCCTCAGCCTATATAGCGTACCCTGCTGGAATTAAAAAGATATAGACCCTATTTTTTTGAATAATTTCGAATCTTTATGATAGAAATAGATAGAGAAAATGTATTCCATTCTATCTCTTTGTCAATCTGAATTCATGTCTCTCTTTTGCAATACCCTCTTCTCTATCTCATCCTATCCTTTATCTATCCACGTCAATATTTTTCTATCTCTGAATTAATCTAAATCTCCATCTATCTTTTTCAATCTACTCTTCCCTATCTCATTGTATCATACATCTATCAACGTCTATCTTTTTCTATCTATTTTTCGATATGAATTCACGTCTTTCTTTTACAATCTCCTTTCCTCTATCTCATCCTATCCTGCTTCTATAAACGACAATATTTTTGTATCTCTCAATCAATCTAAACTCCCTTTTTTTCAATCTCCTTTTCCCTATCTCTTCTTATCCTCGATCTATCCACGTCAATCTTTTCCTATTTTTTTGTCTATATAAATTCACGTCTTTCATTTCCAATCTCCTTTTCTCTATCTCATCCTATCCTCCTTCTATCAACGTCAATATTTTTGAAATCTTTTTGTCTATATCAATTCACTTCTTTCTTTTCCAATCTCCTTTTCTCTATCCCATCCTATCCTGCTTCTATCAACGTCAATATTTTTGTATCTCTCAATCAATCTAAACTCCCTTTATCTTTTTCAATCTCCTTTTCCCTATCTCTTCTTATCCTCGATCTATCCGCGTCAATCTTTTCCTATCTTTTTGTCTAAATAGATTCACGTCTTTCATTTCCAATCTCCTTTTCTCTATCTCATCCTATCCTCCTTCTGTCAACGTCAATATTTTTCTATTTTTTGTCTATATAAATTTAAGTTTTTCTTTCCCAATCTCCTTTTCTCTATGTCATCCTATTCTGCTTCTATCGACATCAATCCTTTTCTATCTTTTCGTCTATATAAATTCGCGTCCTTCTTTTCCAATTTCCTTTTCTCTATCTCATCCTACGTTGCTTCTATCAACGTCAATATTTTCATATCTCTAAATCAATCTAAACTCCCTTCATCTTTTTCAATCTCCTTTTCCCTATCTCTTCTCATCCTCGATCTATCCACGTCAATCTCTTTCTATCTATTTTTCAATATGAATTCACGTTTATCTTTTACAATACCCTCTCCTCTGTCTCACGTTTACCTTTGTCTTCCGAGGAATATAAAACAATGCAGGACAGGCTGCGAAGATTACCCTACATGTTGCCATAACCGTTAGAGCGGCTCATGCGATGGGCCGCCTGACAAGAGCAAATAGATGGACTCCGGGGACTAAACACACTAGACTCCCGAGTGATATCAGCACACTGCCGATTCTACAGATGAGCCAAGATAAAATAACAAAACGCTTCAACTTTGCAAAGGCTTTCCGCGTCTGTATCCCAAGTAGGGATCTGTGGAAAGAAAATGGTAATCCGCTCCTCCAGGGGGAAATCTGGTATACGGATGGCTCCGGGGCCGGGGAATCGGTACTGGGAATAGCGTCTTGCAGTGTCAGGATGGCTATTAAAAACTGGATCCGAACAAAACACAGGGAAAACTGGGAACAAACCAAGGGTTTTCGTCAGGCGAAATCCATCCTGGGGTATACCTATAGGCTTCGTTTTACGAACATTAAGAATCTATCTTTCCATAAAGGTATGATGACAATATAATTACGATCATCTTCGCAAGGATGCGATGCCAAAAGACTTTATCATGAAATAAGTCACTGAGGCCCGGGAAGGGGGGTCGACGCGGCGCCGAGACGTCTCTCGACACCGCGCTACCTGCCACCCCTGACCTACCAGCAATCTTCATTTTCGACCCCACTAACCCCTTTCTCCCTACTTCTTTACTTTTCTCACCTAAAATAAATTATCAGATTTTGCGGTTTTTTCCCGCTTGCAGACTTTTTTTCACGCCTACATAAGATGTCAATTTAACTTCCTGCATTTTCAAATTTTTCTCAGATTGTGTATCTGTGCCTCTTTCTGCTGAACACAACTTCTTCCAGTCCGATTAATCTACGGGGAGATCATAAATCGAGAGTGCGCGACTGGCGCGGCTTCGTAACACCATCCACCCACTCCCGTGCATTGGATCTCACAAGAGGGGGCGATTGTTGGGGCCCGCTCATCCCCACCACCATTATTTGCTGAGAACGGCACTCATCCGCCAGCTAGTCTGGCAATTTGACCTCTAAACATTTAGAGTGACAGGCATCCACCAGCTTAGACTGGAGCGTCCCTGACCACCGCACTGCTAGTTTGGCTAGTACAGGCATCCACCAGCTTTGACTGTAGTGTCCCTGATCATCGTCAGCTCTGTTAGTTTTCGAGCAGGATACCCAGGTCATTTGCGAAGCCAAACGGTTTCTCTATCCGAATTTAGCTCAGGTTAAGGACCCGTCGCGAATGATGTGATCACGAAAATGCGAACTAGTTCAGCTCTTACATTGATACTACATGTATATGTATGCGTATGTAAGGATAGAAAAAATATAAAGCGCATAGAACGGATATTTTGTACAGTATATTGATTTCATCATATTAAATATGTGATGGCATGTCGCCGGCCTTCTTACGAAATTTTTGATCTAGCTATTTTTTTAAATGAAGAAATAATATCCACTTGTGAAATCACGCATCCTTATTGCAAAGGCCTTAAACCCCTCACGCGTCTTTGAATAGATAAATAAAAATAAAATGAAGAAAATTATTTAACAACAAAAATGTCTCTTCGTCGCATGCCTTCGAGAAGGCGATCGACTGGTGATCATTGAGACTTATCCTCCAGCCGAAGACTGGAGCGACAGCTTGACGATCCCAGTCGGATCAAAGTTAACGAAAACCCCCCTACTGGGAGTACCGCTAGTTCAGTGGGGGGCGAAACAGCTTACAATTTTAAACGTGATTTTTAAATTATATATAATTTTTGTAAACAATAATAGTATAATAAAAAGGAACATACGCAGAAGTAAGGGAAAAATACATTTATGCTGTGGCTGATGTCAGAGGTTCTGGATTTCAAGGATACGAATTTGAATCGGAACTATATAGTAACATTGGAAACCCCGAAGTGGAGGACCTTTTAGAAGTTGTCCATTGGTTACTAGAGAAGCTGCCGTACATCGATTCTAAAAATGTTTTTGCACAAGGGGAGCAATATTGTTTCAAGCAGTAGCCACTTATCATCCTCCTTTTTTTTGGATTATCACTACTGCCTTCTTTGCTCAAAGACTTCTTAGACGTCCCACTTTAAAGGACAATTATTATGGGTATAGACATCGCAGCCAAAAATGCTCTCAAAAAAGGGGAAATAGGGTGATTTTTGTACAAAAATAGGAGGATAAATTCTACAAAATAGTTTCGTAGCCTATTAAGACATTAATTAACACCCTTACTTATCCTACCCATATATCAACCTTCGCTTCCTCTCCCTGAACCCCAAATTCTTCACCTTCTCCTCACTTCCCAGTCAACACTCCACTTCCCACCACAAGCCCACGCTTCCCCTCCCCAGCACTTACACCCCCTCCACTAATCACCTGCACTACCCTATTAGCCTTTCCCTCATTTCTCCCATAATTTCCCCTACTTTACCACACAGCATTCCCGTCACTTACCCTACCCACACGTTTCCTCGACCCTTAATTCCCCTAGTTACCCTTCCCTCACTTCCCCAACCACCATTGTCCCATTTCCCTTCCCCTCACTTCTCCACCTTCATTTCCTCTACGTTAACTTCCTTCACTTCCCATACATCCCATCATTCCCTCGCCCCTAATTTCCTCATCCCTAATTCCCTACCTTTCATTTCCCCTGCCAAAAAAGCTTTTAATTTTTAATCAAAAACAATTAAAGTCAACCAAAGAAAGATGAATTTTTAAGTAAATAGTTGAACCTCCAACCAAAACTAATTAATTTTCAACCAAACAGTTGTTCCTTTAATCAAAAAAGATAAAATTTCTACAAAAAGATGCATTTTAATCAAGAAAAATGTTGAATTCGAAACAAACAAAAAAACTCAATCCAATTGTTGAATGTTCAAGCAACAAAAAATGGAATAGTCAACTTTACAGGTCAAAAATTAATAAGAAACCAAATTTGGGAATTTTCAACCGAAAAATATGAATCTTTAACAGAAAAGTTGATTTTCGATAAAATAGTTCAATTTTCAAATATAGATATGGATATTCAAATGAATTTTTAAGAAAGTATGTAGTTTAGCGTTGTATATAACGTTTTGTTTTTTGCTTTATTTTCTTGAAAATTCATTTTTTTGTAGCATATGAATCTTATTGTTGGAAAATTGAGCTGCTTGGTTGAAAGTTGTACTACTTTGTTAAAAATTTATTTGATTACTGGAAGATTTATCTCCCTAGTAGAAAGTTTTATCATTTTGCTGAAGATCCGTTCTTTTTTTGGTTGAAAATTAAATTTTCGAATTGAAAATTTAATTATTCCATTTTTGGTTGCAAATTAATCGTTCTTAAATAAAAGTTCAAATATTTCCCTGGAAATTTATTAATTTTGTTGGAAAATAGTCTTTTTTATAGAAAATTAATCTTTTGGGTTAAAAATTAATCTTTTTGCTAAAAAAAAGATTAAGTACTTGGTTGAAAGTTAAACTCCTTTGTTAAAAATTCATTCTGTTTGTTGAAAAATTTCATTTTTCAGTTAAAAATTCAACTATTTGTTTGAAAATTTATATTCTTTTAATAAAAAATTCAATACTTGGTTGAAAACCTATATTTTTCAGTTGGAAATGCAACTATGTATGTTGTTGAAAATCCATATATTTTGTTGAGAATTCTTCTTTTTAATTAAAGTCTTAACTATTTCGCTGAACAGTATTTTGTTTAAAAATTCATTTTTTGTTTGTTCAAGATTCATTTTAGTTGACAACTCATCTCCTTGGTGGGAAATTTCCATTTTTGTTAAAAATTAGTTTTTTTTTTATTTGTTGAGAATTAATTTTTTTAACTGAATATGTAGATATTGCGTTTTTGGCTGAAAATAGCTTCATGAATTGAAAATTGACCTTTTATCGTAGAAAATTCATGTATTTTATTAAAAATTCGTCCTTTCGTTACAAAATTATCGTTTTGATTAAAAATTGAACTCTTTGGCTGAATATATTTTGTTTAAAAATTCATTTTTTTCTAGAGATTGATCATCTTGGTTGAATATGTAACTATTGCACTTTTAGTTTGAAATTGCTCTATTAATTGTAAATTGACCTTTTATGATTAAAAATTTAACTTTTTTGTTAAAACATCACATTTTCGAGTTGAACATTCAACTGGTTTGTCGAAAATTCGTTTTTCTCGCTTGAAAATTTAAATTTCTTTTTGAAAATTCATCTTTTTTGATTTGAAAGTCAACTGTTTTCTAAGACATTCGAATTTTAGCTTGCAAATTCCAACTCTTTTATTGAAAATTCTTCTTTTTGCCGAAAACTAATCTTCTTGGTGAAAAATGAATTCAAGTATTTTGTTAAAAGTTCAAGCATTTCTTTATGCATTGTTTTGGTCGGAAATTCAACTGTTTTGTTAAGAACTCGTCCTTTTGAATTGAAAATTCATCTTTTACGGTGGAAGAATTATCTTATACGGTTGAAAATGTATCTTTCTCAGTAGAAAATCAACTTTTTTCGTCGAAGATTCTACATTCTTTGAAAAAATTCGTCTTTTGGTCTTGAAAATTTAGTTATTCAGTTGAACTATTTTGTTGATAACTTTGTTTAAAATTCATCATTTGCGGTATAACATCTTTTTTGATTGAAAATTCGTCTTTTTACAGAAAATTAATCTTCTTAGTTAAAAATTGGTTAAACTATTTTGTTAAAAATTTAATCATATTGTTGAAAATTCCACTATTTGGATGAAAGCATTCTTTTTGGTCACAAATTCAGCAGTTTTGTTAAAAAGTCGTCCTTTTGGATTGAAAATTCATCTTTAATGGTAGAAAAGATATCTTTCAGGGTTTAAAACTTATCTTTTTTGGCGGAAATGAACTTTTTTTCGAACCTTCTACTGTCTTTGAAAGAATTCGTCTTTTTGGCTTGGAAATTTTTTGAAAACTTTGTTTAAAATTAATTTCGTTCGGTATAAAACCTTCTTTGATTGAAAATTCAAGTATTTTGTTGAAAATGCAGTATATTTCGCCTCAAAATCTTAGAAATCTGAAGGGTTTCATATTGATTTGAACATCGTATCTACATTAATTTTATTTAAAACAATTTCGACTATTCGTTTTTGAGTTTTTATGATAGCATGAATATTAATTATAAAATTTTTTGCAATATTAAATAAGAATATATATAAAATAAATATTTGTTAACAATATTATATTTCTGAATTATAAAGACATTTTAAACTTCAATCAACAATGGAGCCGTCGAAAATTTATTCTTCCATTATTTCTCTATTTTCTTGAAAAATTACCCTATTTGCCCTGTTTTGAGGGTACTTTGGGCCACAATAATCAAAAATTGGTGACGTAGTTTATGGTATGAATTAATTTTAACCATTTAATTATCCTAATTATTTTTTTTTCAATTTCCAGAGTTGTTCCGACGTTTTTGAGTATATTTTGAATTATAATGGACCGATTTTCCTAAACGAGCACTTGAGTGCTCGTTGAGGATAATCGGTCAATAAGAACTCGAGATCGGTCGAAACAACTCTGAAAATCGAAAAAAAATCCAACATTGATATCTCGTAAACGCTTTCATAAAAAAATTTGTGTGGTTGATTTTCATGTTTAGTGGGCCAAAATACATTAAAAAATCATATGAAGATGTGATGGGCGTACAACAATTTAAATTTTGTCAACTAGTTTATTGATTTGATCAATTATTTCAAAATAGGTCATCGAACTTCGCTATGGAACTGAGTTTGAAAGAGGACGCCATCAAATCGCCTACTATCATCTGATGTTCGATTACTTCAGGAAATTTAATGGGAAAAACGATAACTTTTAATAAAAATAAAGTGTGTATATTATACATAATCGAACAGCCTTATTACAAAAAAAGAATAATCAATGATTTATATTACGTTCAGAGATAAATAGTTCAATCTGCTATACTTCCTCCAGCCTCAGGAATACTTAACAATTATAGGCACTGAAACAAGAAAAAATATATTGTGTTAGCAGGGTGTCTACTCAAATCCTAGGAAAAAATGTCAGGACAATTCCAGGTTTTTTCCAGGTATCTCAAGTTTGACCCTAGGTACAATTTTTTATAGTAAGGAGCCATTCGAATATGTCGCATTTTTTTGAACAATCGACTAGGAATATGTATTAGGTTTCACAAGTTTACTATAAATAATTCTTTTTTTTTTAGTTTCTAGGGATTTAATTAATATTTTAATTTAGAAAGCTTTAACAAATTATATTACACGATTTTCTTAAATATATTAGCAGCATCGATTAATTAAATAATACTAACAACTTAATTAATCATTCCTTGATTTTTCCTCTAAAGTACATGAATTTAAATAATTCAAACAAATTTTTATTGCATCTTCTTATATTCAAAATTAAGTGCATATTCAGGTAAAATTAGTGTGAGTTCTATATTAAATTCAATTTGAGCCGCCTCAAATTCCTAACTTTTCAAGTAAAAATATTGGATTTTCAACCCGACAGATGAATTTTGAATTAAATAGTTGAATTTTCAACTAAAAAATATCAATTTTCAACCGAATAGATGAATTTTGAACTAAAAAGATCAGTTTTAAACCAAAAATGGAATAGTTCAATTTTCAGTTTAAAAAAATTAATTTTCCACCCAAAAAAATATGAATCTTCAACTGGAATTTTGAATCAAAAAGCTGAATTTTCAACCAATAAAATTAATTTCTATAAAAAGTCGAATTTTCAACAAATCACGTGAATTTTTATCGAAATACACAGTTGAATTTTCCATTAAAAAACATACATTTCCCGCCATAGTTGAATTTTTAACTGAAAAACACCAACTTTCAGCCAAAAATGGAAAAGTTAAATTTTAAATTGAAGAAATAATTTGTAACCAAACTAATGAAGTTTTACTAAAATGATGGATATTTAACTGACATAATTGAATTTTCAACCAAAAAGATAAATTTTCAACCATCAAAATTAATTTTTAACAAAAAAGACGAATTTCCAAACAAATACATGAACTTTCAATCACATGGTTGAATTTTCAACTGCAAAGATTAATTTTAACCCAAGCAATTGAATTTTGAAACAAAAAAGATCAGTTTTCAATCAAAAATAGAATAGGTAAATTTTCAGTGAAAACAAAAATTTTCCACCCAGAAAACAAACAAATTTTAAACCAAAGTGATTAATTTTTAACTAAAATGATTCTTGAAGTGGAATAGATCAATTTTAAAACGAAAAGATGAGTTTTTAACAAAAGAGTTGAGCTTTCGACTAAGCAGTTTTATTTTCAACCAAAAATATTAATTGTAAACTAAAATTCTGAATATTTAACTGAAGTGCTTGAATTTTTTACAAGAAAGGTGAATTTTAAACTCAGAAGATTAATTTCTACCACAAAAGACAAAGTATCGATTAAACAATATAATTTTTACGCAAAAATTGAATAGTTGAATTTTTTCCTAAACAAATTATTGTTCAACCAAACAGATGAATTTTCAACTAAAATGCTGGAATATTTGATTCGAAAAGTAGTTACGTTGACAGTTTAACAAAATTTTTGTTTTCAACAACAACAAAAAATAGTTCGATTTTCAACCAAAGTGATACATTCTTAACTGCAATGATAAATCTTTAACAAGAATAAATATTTTTGAATAAAAGAAGATTAATTTTCAACCAAAAAGATTAATTGCTGCCAGAAAACGCGAATTTCTAACTAAAAAGGTAATTTTTAAAACAAAAATTGAAAGGCTAAATTTTTATTTAAAAAAATAATTTTCCACGGAAAAAAAGTTCCCAACAAATAAGTACATTTTCAACCAACGTGATGAATTTTCAACTGAAATGATGAATCTTTAACTAGAATAAATATTTTTCGTTAAAAAATAATAATTTTCAACAACAACAAAATTCCAAAAAATAATTACATTTTCAACCAAAATGATGAATTTTCAACAAAAATGATGAATCTAAAACTAGAATGAATATTTTCAGTATAAAAGAGAAAGTATTTTTCAAACAAAATAAAAGAATTTCCAAAAAAGAGTTACATTTTCAACCAAAGTGATGAATTTTCGACAAAAATGATGAATCTTTAACTAGAATAAATATTTTTAGTTTAAGAAAAGTATTTTTCAAACAAAAAAATAAAAAAATTTCCAAAAAATAGTTATATTTCCAATCAAAGTGATGAATTTTTAACTGAAATGATAAATCTTTGACTAGAATAAATATTTTTTCAATGAAAAAGATTAACTTTCAACAAATAAGATTAATTGCCACCAAAAACAAGAATTTTCAACTGAATAAGGTAATTTTTTAAACAAAAATTTAACAGCTAAATTTGTAGTTAAAAAAATTAATTTTTCGCACACAAAAAATTTAATAAAAAAGATGAATGTTTAACAGAAGGAGTAGACTTTCATCCAATTAGTATTATTTTGAACTAAAAATATGAATTTACGACTGAAACGATGACTAACTGAAATAAATTGACATTTTCAGTTTAAAAAAAAATAATTTTCAGCCGAAAAAACCAATTTAAAAAAAAATAGTTGTTCAAATAAGTGAAATGAATTGTTAGCTAAAATTATGAATTTTCAACTAGAATAGTTCAATTTTAAACCAAAAAGAATTATTTTCAACTGAAATTATGAGTCTTTAACTAGAATAATTGAATATTTCCAACCTAAAAGATGAATTTTTAACCAAGAAGATGAATGTCTACCACAAAAGGAATGATTTATTATTGCTTATTGTTTCAAAAAAATTCTCGATGAAATATTTGAAAATTTGTTCGATAATTTATTTTCAAATTGTTTATATTTTTAATGTTAGGAAATACAAATCAAGAAACATGAATGCGCTTCATGCGCATGCATTCACAGCTATTTACAAAATAATGTTTATTTAAGGCCTTCAAATTACACAGTATTAAAAAAATAAAAATTATACAATTTAAAAATTAACCCTTTAATTTTGAACAATTTTTTGTGCACAAAATCGAACAATTTAAATTGTGGACCTTCCAAATTTGAAAAATTTGTAATAAATCCTTGAGAAATGATCAATACATTATTAATTTGAACAATGATTTCATAACGTTGGCCAGTGTATTGATTAATTTTTTGATTTTGGATATTACTCGTATATTATTTCTGAGGAAACGAGAAAAAATCTGCCTCAGCCTGGATTTGAACCGGGAACGTCACCATATATAAATGGAGCGTTAACCAATTAGCATGTCCCTAAGAAGTGCGGAGAAATTCAAGCATATCCTAAATGTTAAAATATTTCAGCATTGTGGATAGTTGCATATCATGGCAAGTTATTTTTAACAATAATTAGAAATTAAACTAATAATTGTCTGCAGCAAGATATTTTATATGTTAGATAAAATCACAATTCGAAAGAAAAGAAAGAAAAATCTTAATAAAAATAAAAATACCTTGATTCCCTAAATCTATCTTCTATCTGTAGGCCAGGTAAATCACCGTAACGTCTAGAACTGAAAAGTGCATTTGCCAATCTAACCACAATGTTGATAATGTAACAAACTCAAGCATAATTCACTACAAATATAATCTAATTGTAAAATTAAATATTTTTAGCATTAGTCAACGTCAGTTGAATGTATTAATTTAAATCTAAAAAATCTGCAGAAAAATATTGTTTCCCAAGGCAAAAGATGAGACTCGTATCTTTTTTGCAACAAAAAACGTTTTTCATGGTTTTAGGGCTACTTGAATATTTAGGTAGATAATGAAAGAATTAATGAATTTAATATTTTATTTTACAATCTGCAGAAAGATTTTTCTTTTTGCGAATTTTTTAGATTTGTATTTATACTAATGTTTATAATTTTTTCAGAAATAGTAAACCTAAAAATTAAGGAAAACCTAGAAATCAGGGAAAAGTCAGGCAATTTCATGGGTCAAGGAAAAGACAGGGATTTTGAAAAAATTCTTGGGAAAGTCAGGCAATTTCTATAAGAGGCACTTTAAATAACTGACGAGAATAATAAATTTGAAAATTTGAAATTCTAATTTTTTTATTCCATTTATAAATGATTATTTGTTAAAAATCCTAGAACATTAGAATTCTATTCTTTGAACATTAATGGCCAAGATAAATGAAAAATTGGTCAGGAAAAAATTTAAAAAATGAAGTTTTATGGCTACAGTGATATAATATTCTAGTCATATTTTTGCCTAATATATATTCTTTTTTTTAGCAAAAATTTTGTTATAAGGTTATACTTTTTGGTTCAAAATTCAACATTTTTGTGGACAATTTGTCTTTTTCGCTTTAAAATTCAACTACTATGGTAGAAAATTAACTTTTTGCTGAAACTTCATCTATTTATTTGAAAATTTGACTTTTCAAAATCTATTTTTTTTTGTATGAAAACGCAACGGTTTGGTTAAAAATTAATCTTCTTTGCTGGGGATTTAAATATTTTGTTAAAATTCGTCTTTTTTTCCGTGGAATCCCACTATTTTTTATTTGAAATAAAAATACTTTTTTGTTAAAATATCTACTACGTATTAAATTATTTGACAAAAGTTTATATTTTTTGGGTTGAAATGGAGCTACTTGGTTAAATGTTCAACCACTTTGTTAAAAAATCGCTTTTTAATAAAGATTCATAATCTTAGTTGAAAATTCATCTTTTTTAATGAAAATTTATCTCATTGGTTGGAAATCGTTTTATTTTGGTAGAAAATTGGTCTTTTTAGTTCAAAATGAATATTTTTTATTCAAAATTCATCCCTTTGGTTAAACATTTAACTATTTCGTTGAAAATATTTATTTGTTGGAAATTTGTATTATTGGTTGGAAAATTCATAATTTTTTTTTTAATTCAACCCCCTGCATGAAATTGGACTATTTTGTTGAAAAACCTTTTTGGTTGAAAATGGATCTTTTTCAGTTGAAAATTCAAGTTTTTGTTTTGAAATTCATGTATTTTCTTGGAAATTAATTTTCTTGGTTGAAAATTAGTTTTTTGTTTTGTTTTAAAATTCATCTCTTTTAGTAGAAATTTCATATTATTTGTTTAAATATCAACTATCACATTTTTTATTAAAAATTCAACTATTTAGTTGAAAATATAACCATTTTCGGTTAAAGTTGAATTTTTTATGTTTAAATTTTATAAATTTAATTTATTTGAAATTCAAATTGTTCATTTGATACATTTTTAAAATGTTTTGATACAAGGATTTAACTATTGTGTTGAAGTTTAATCTTCCTTTTTTAAAAATTCATCCTTTTAAATTGAAAATTCGTAATGCATATTATTTTTCATAGCAGATTGAATAATTTTTTTTTTTACTGAAAATTTAACTTTTCCATTTTTATAGAAAATGTATCTTTTTTAGTTGACAATTTAATTTTTTTTTTAAATTCATATATTTTGTTGAAAATCAATTTTCTTGGTAGCAAATTTGTCGTTTTGATTTTAAAATTCATTTCTTTTAGTAGAAATTTCATATTTTTTGTTTGAAATATCCACTATCAATTTTTTTTTAATTCAACTATTTGGTTGAAAATGCAACTTCTTTTTGGTTGAAAAATTCATCATTGTTGTTGGAAATTAATCCCCGTGGTTAAAAATTTGACTATTTTGTTGAAAATTCTTTTTATTTTTATTGAAAATTAATCTTTTTACTAGAAATTTAACTTTTCAATTTTTAATTAAAAATTCGTCTTTTTGATAATAAAATTCATCTCTTTTGGTAGAAATATCAAATATCACATTTTTTTACTAAAAATGCAAATATTCAATTGAAAATATAACAATTTTTGGTTGAATTTTAATCTTTTTTGTTTGCAAATTCGACTATTAGGTTGAAAATTAATTTTTTTTACGTATAAAATTCAAGTATTTTTGTAAAAGGATTTGATAACTTTCAAATTTATTTTTATATAATTTATTTAAAATAAAAATTTGACCAATTTTTAAAAGGATTTGATCCAACTATTTAACTATTGTGTTGAAGCTTAATCTTTTTTGTTTGAAAATTTATCCGCTTGGGGTGAAAATTCCTTTTTTTTGTTGGAAAATTCATAATTTTCGTTGAAAATTCACTGAAAATTTAACTTTTCCATTTTAAAAAAAATTGTATCTTTTTCAGTTGAAAATTCAAGATTTTCTCTTAAAATTCCTGTATTTTGAACATTAATTTTCTTAGTAGAAAATTTGTATTTTCGGTTTTAAAATTCCCCTCTATCAGTAGAAATTGCATATATTTTGGTTGAAATATCAACTATCATATTTGTTTTTGAAAATTCAACTACATATTTGGTTGGAAATGTTACTGTTTTCGTTTGAAATTTAATGTTTTCTGTTTGCAAATTTGACTATTAGGTTGAAAATAATTTTTTTCGGTAGAATGTTTAAGTATTTGGCTAAAAATTCAACTATTTTCTTGAAAGATTATATATTTTGTGGAAAATTCAAGTATTTTTTAAAAGGATTTGTTGACTTTTAAATGAAATTATTCTTAATTCATTAAACTTTTTAATTTTATAAGTTTTCAAAAGGATTAGATAGAAGAATTCACCTATTTTGTTGAAATATATAATCTTTTTTGTTTAAAAATTCGACTATTTGGTACAAAATTCATGTTTGTATGTTGAAAATTTAAATATTTGATTAAGCGTTCAACTATTTTGTTATAAATGTAACTATTTTGTTGGAAATTCATCCTTTCGGATTGAAAATACATGTTTTATGGTAGAAAAGCCATTTTTTTTAGTTCAAATGAATTTTTAATTAAAAAATTTCAATCTGAAATTGTACTCTTTTATTCCGTGTATAAAAAATTCTATGTTAAGTGTATTACAATTTAAAAATTCTGGTATTTGAATATTGATGTTCAGGGAAAAAGAAAAACCAAGCAGGAAAAAATGAGGAATTTTTTTAATTGCAATTTTTCGGCCACCCTGATTTATTGTTTAAATAAATGTGTCTTACCTATGATACAAAGAATGATTGCCATCGTAACTGCAATAACAATTATCCGAGATTTAACATGTTGCATCCAAGCCCTTTGTTGGGCTTTTTTTGCAGTATCCCTGAATTCATTTCCTGCCATGTTCAGTCGTTCACTAGCTAATTGCAAATCTTCCATTCTCTCTCCTCTTTCCATCACTCTTTGTACATTATCACGCATGACATCTGTTACTTCCTTTATTTGGATTTTGACACTGAAATGTTGATTTAAAAAATGTGTATTATAGCTCCGCGTTTGGCCGGCGAAATGTTTAAACAATTCGAATTATTTCGACGTTTAACCGTTTAGACATTTAACAGGGTGTTTTTTCAAATCCTGGAAAAAAATTCCATGACAATTCCAGACTCTTTCTAGGTATCTCATGTTTTTCCTAGGTTTAATTTTTTATAGAACGGAGCCATTCAAATCTTTAGCATTGTTTTAAACAATCGATTCCCAATATTTATACAGTTTCACGAGTTTATTATTATTAATGTTTTTTTCTTGTAAGTTTTTAGGGGTTCAATTAATATGTTTAATTTAGAAAGCTTTAAAAAGTTATATTGCAAGATATTCTTAAATATATTAGCGCTATCGATTACTTAAATAATTAAATAATACTAACAACATAATTGACCATTCTTTACATTTTTTTCTAAAGTCCATGAGTTTTGAATAATAATTCAAATTAATTTTTATTTTATCATCCTATATTTAACATTCACTGCATAGTTATGTAAAATTAATGTGGGTGTTAAATTCAGTTTAGACCGCTTCCAATTCCTAACTTTCCAAGTAAAAATATTGTATTTTCAATAAACGAGATGAATTTCTAATCATGGAAGACGATTTTTCAACAAAATATATGAATTCTTAAAGACATAGTTGAATTTTCAACAAAAAAAGCAATTTTCACCCAAATAGTTGAGTTATATACTAACAAAGATCGGTTTTTAACAAAAAATGGAATAGTGAAATTTTCAGAAGAAAAACAATTTCAGCAGAACAGATGAGCGTTCAACAAAAATGATAATTATTTAACTGGAATACGCATTTTCAAAGAAAAATATGAATTTTCAAGAAGAAGAATAATTTTCAAACAGAAAGATTAACTTTCTATCAAAAAGACAATTTTTTAACAAATTCATGAATTTTCAACCAAAAAAGACATTTAAAACCAAATAGTTAAGTTTTGAACTAAAAAAGATTAAATTTTCACTAAAAATGGAATATTTCAATTTTTATTAAAAAAAAAAAAATTAATTTCAACCACTTTGATGAATCTTTAACTGAAATAGTTGAATTCTCAACCAAAAAGATGAATTTTCAACTAAGAAGATTAACTTCTACCAAAAAAGATGAATTTTCAACTAAAAAATATAAATTGTCAATCAAAAATTGAATATTCATATTTTCTGTTAAAAAAATTAATTTTCAGCCAAAGAGATGAATTGTCAACTAAAATAATAAAATATTTAATTATAAAAATTAATTCTCAACCAAAGAGATGAATTCCCAACTAAAATCATGAAATATTTAATCGGAATGGTTACATTTTCAGTCGAAAAATACTAATTTTTAATCAACAAAACTAATAACCAAAAAGATTAATTTTCAGCCAAGAAGAATGATTTCTGCCAAAAAAAGACGAATTTTCGACAAAATACATCAATTTTTAACTGAAAAAGATCAATTGTCACCCAAACATTTAATGGTTATATTTTGAGTAAAAAATTATTTTATTTAGAAAAAATTTCCAACAAAAAAAAATGAATTTTCAGCTAAAATGATAGAATATTCAATTGGAATAGTTACATTTTCAGTTTGGAAAAAAAACTAATTTTCAATTTTAAAAAACTAATATTGAAAATAACAGTTACGTTTTGAAACAGAATGATGAACTATCAAACTAAAAAAATGAATCTTCAACTAGAGTGATGAATTTTTTAATTAAATGGCTGAATTTTCCATTTAAAAAAACGTAAACCAAAATTTACATAGTTAAATTTTAAGTTAAAAACATTAATTATCACTTGAAAAAATTACCAACCAAAGAAATGAATTTTCAACTGAATGATGGAATACTCAATTAGAATAGTAATATTTTCAGTTTAAAAGAAATTAATTTTCAATTTAAAAAAATAATAACTAAGATGAAGTTTTAGAAACAACAAAAAACGATTTTTCAATAAAATACATATGAATTCTGAGCCACATAGTTGAATTGTCAATCATAGAAAATCAAATTTTAACGAAATAGTTGAATTTAGAAACATGGCCGTGAACGTTAAACTGAAATTATGAACCTTCAACTGGAATAGATGAATCTTCAACCAAAATGATGAATCTTCAACCAAAATGATGAATCTTCAACTTGAATAATTGAATTTTCAACCAAAAAGATTAACTTCTATCAAGAAAGAGGAATTTTCAACAAAGTAGTTAAACATTCAACCAACGAGATGAATTTTCCACAAAAATTGTGAATCTTCAACTGGAATAGTTGAATTTTCAATTTAAAAAATTGTTTTTTAATAAAAAAATACTATTTTTAACCAAAAAGATGAACTTTCAACTAAAATTATGCATTTTCAGAAACAAAAAAATTATTTTTTAAATAAAGTGGTTCACCCTTCACCCAAATAATTGAATTTTTTAACAAAAAAACGCGAATTATCAACGAATAACGCAATACATATTTCAAATAAAAAGTAAGTTTTTTAAATAAAAATGATGTAACTTTCCTCGGACCAATTTATATTTTCCCTGACCATTAATATTCAAATACTAGAATCTGAATCTTGTAGCACGAAATAAAAGAATTTCAAATTAATATAAAAAATTTCTAGTTTATTATCATTGACAGTTATTTGAAGTGCCTCTTATAGAAATGCCCTGAATTTTGCAAGATTTTTTTCAACATCCCTAACTTTCTCCAAAAAATTAAAATTTCCTGATTTTTCCCTGATTTATAGGTTTTTCCTGACCTACGGCCACACTGCAAATTGTTGTTAAAGTTGAAAAAAAAATCGGGAATAAATGAGAAACTATGAAACATTTTCTACTATAGCTTCGCGATTTTCACTGGGATAAAATGAACAATATATTCTTAAAAAAGTTTGTTTTTCTACTTGAGAAAAAAAATTAGAAATCAAATGAAAGCTTCCAAAAAACGTTTCGGCAATCGTTTTTCGTTTAGCAGAGAACAAGTTCAAAAACCAATTTTTTCTTTAAAGGAATACAATTTGCAGGACCAAAAAAAATTTAAGGACTTTTCCAGGGTTTTCCAGGTACAAAAGAATTCAAGGACTTTTTCAGCTTTTCAAGGATTTGCAGGACGCTCGACACACTGTGATATATACACAATTTAAGCACAAAATTAAAATCATCGTTGGAGGACTTTTTAAAAAATTAATATTTTTCAAATCAAAAATTTGTTCTTAACATTTTTATTTGATTATACGTGTAATTTATTTTAACTGAAAAATGAAGTGAAAAAGTCTAGTGAAATATTTCTGTAAAATGATTACCTTGAGTTCTGCGACGGGTTTTGTAGTGTCAACAAGTCCTTTTCACCTAAAAGGTTATTGAAAAGCTGGTTTACTCGGAATTTCACAATAGGATATAGTTGTCTGATGACCTCCCAATAATTCCAGTACGAAATAAATTAATCGCCAGAGAAATATTCCAAAGAAAGGACAATTTGAATTTTTTTGAAAATTTTCAATCTTTGTTTTGTAAGGGTTATTATACAAGAAGAAAAAATATAAGTAAAATGACCTGATGAAATATTTATGTAACATTATTTTTTTCAGTCATAAGAAAGTTTTTTTTCATTTTAAATATAGAAACTTCTTGCAGAACTGTTTTAATTGAATTCAGAAAGTCTTTTCTTTGTTTGTTCTTTTTTCTTTCTAAATTCGATTAAAACAGGCTTACAAGAATTTTTTATATTTTAAATGAAAAACACCTTTCATAGGACTGTAGGTAATAATTTCACATACATATTTCATAAGATTTTTTGTGCAATTTTTTATATAAAATAACCCTAAGAAACATAAATGAGGAATATTCAAAAACTGAAATTAGTGGATTATGAGGCAATTATACCCTGCAGAGAAATTCCGAGTAATAAAGCTTTTCAATCACCTTTTAGGTGAAAAGGACTCGTTGACATTACACAACTCGCAGAATTCCAGGTAATGATTATACAGAAATATTTTATTGAAATTTTTTACTTCACTTTTCAGCTAAAGTTACCTGTATGTAATATAAATTGAAAATTTCGATAACAAGAATTTCGATTTTCAAAATATGAACATTTTTAAAAAGCTCTCCATCGATTATTTTAATTTTTTATTTCAATTGTCTGTATATCATGACACAATTGTATTCTGCAATGTGCCATTGAGTAACTATACTTTTAGGTTGAATTTAGTTGAGCGTGGCAAGTAGTTACATTTTATTTAAAAAGAGAGACTTCAACAACAAATGGAATAGTTACATTTTGAAACAAGAAGATTGATTTTCAACCGAAAAAAAGTCGAAATTTTTTTAAACAATAGCGAAGTTTTTCAACAAAAGAGATGAATTTTCAACTAAAATGATGAATCTTCAACAAGAACATCCATTTTTATCAAAGAAGTTGAAAATTAAACCAAGTAGTTACATTTTAAACTAAAAAGATTGATCTTAAACCAATGAGATGAATTTTTTTACTAAAATGATGAATCTTCAAATAAAAACATCCATTTTTCACGAAATAGTTGAAAATTCAACCAAGTAGTTAAATTTTCAACTGAAACTGAGAAATTTTCAACAAAAAAAAAGAAGGAATTTTCAACAAAGAATTCATTTTCAACAAAAACTATAATAGTTCTTACTCGTATTTCGACAAAAAAATTATTTGAAATAAATAACATTTTACTTCAACCAGAAAATACGAA
The DNA here is from genome assembly GCA_932178445.1 of Andricus quercusramuli. Lineage (NCBI taxonomy): Eukaryota > Metazoa > Arthropoda > Insecta > Hymenoptera > Cynipidae > Andricus > Andricus quercusramuli. Next base: position 135,006 of record CAKNXH010000189.1, read on the forward strand.
TTTTCAACCAAATAGTTGAATTCTCAACCAAAACAAATTAATTTTCGAGCGAACAAAAATTCAACCAATTTGTTAAATTTTCAACAAAACAGTTTAATTTTTAACCAGGAAAGATAATTTTTCGTAAAATTGTTGAAGTTTCATAAAAATAAGTAAGTTTGCAACCAAACAGTTGCATTTTTTACTAAAAAAGGTCAAATATTTACTTCAAGAGATGATTTTTCAACAAAAGAGTTTAATTTTCAACCAAAAAGCATTTTTCAGTCCACAGCAAAAAAATTTCAACCAAATAGTTGAATTTTCGACCTAAAATGATGAATTTTCAACGTAACATTCCAATTTTTAACAAAAATGGATAACTTCTTCAACAAAATTGTTGCATTTTCACAAAAATACTTGAAATTTCAACTAAACAATAAAAACTTCTAACTAAAAAGATAAATTCTAAAACAAAAATATAATAATCGGCCATTCACCCAAAAAGAATTAGCTCAACAAAAAATGATCAATTTTCTTTTTGGGCTCTATCAATCACAGTTCGAATTTAAATGGAAAAACGTCAAGAAGGGAAAAAGAGGCTTGGGATAAATAAATAAAATGTTTGATGATTTATAAACTGAAGAATATTAGTTTCAATAAAAATTAAAGTTTATTTTTAATACTTTCAAAATATTAGGTTAGAAAACTAAAAATTTTGCTTAGAAAATAAAACTAGTTTTTCACAAAGTGTGTTTTTGGGACTATGCAAAATTTTAGGCCATGCACTAAAGTTAGTTTAAATAAAAAAAGAAGCTACAAACGATGGAAAGTTTACCGGAAAGAACTTATTTTTATAACAAATATTA
>CAKNXH010000189.1:136250-162315 GCA_932178445.1 Andricus quercusramuli
GTTCGAATGCCATGGTCCAAAATTCAAAATCGAAATAATTTTTTCTACTTATAATTTTAATAACTAGACCAAAACGTATTTGACGCTTTGAGACAAAAATCATTTTCGCAAAGTTGCATTTATTTCAAATTTTAGGGTTTGTTTTCTTAAAAAATACAAATTTTTTATTTAAAGCCACCTTTTTGTAGCTAAAATTTGTTCACTGAATTTTTACTCGAATGACGAAAAAATATTGTAAGTTTTATGTGGGTAATACTATTTTTCTGATCAAGAGAATTTGTTTCCCCGAAAAATAGTTTTTTCACATGTTTCTTAAAAACAAAGGCAGATTCGATAAAATGCAGGGAAAAAATTATGCTGATTCCCAAAAGTTTTACAAAAAATAATGAAAAAAATTGGTTGTAAAAAAAATTCTTGTCACAAAATTGTTTTGGCCCGTGTAAATATCACTTCCTTAAAAATCTTCCTTATAGAAGCAAAAATTTAACAAACAAAAAAATGAAAAGATGGGATTCTTGAGAGAATTTACTAATGGAAATTTCAGAGAAACTGTTTCAGAAGAACAGAGAATATTGATTTTAAAGGTTTCGTTCATTTTCAGGCAGATTTTGAAAGAAGACGATAAACCTCATTTGAAATGGATTCGGTCACTAAATAAAATTATGATTTCAATATTCAGAGAAAATGTTGGGATGGAAAACATATTTTTTGTTTTGTTTAACGACCGGAAAACAACAATGGTATTTTAAAAAAAAAAACTTTTATTACGACTTCATCCAGACGATCGTCTGGATTAACGTTTTTCTGATTTTTCTTTTTTTAATACTAAGTTTTAACTGTAATTTAATTTTTTTTAATTAAGTTAGCTGTTAAGCTTTTGAAAAGAATTGTATGATTCAAGTCAAATATTGATTCAAAAAAAAAAAATGAAGTTAAATAATACATATAAGATTTAAATAATAAATTTCACCTTGCCATTTTTCCATCGACATGAACTTCTCCACTGGCTGAACTCGCACGTCTGTACAAAAAAGTGAAAGAAACATTAAAGCGATAGCGTTGAAACTGATAAGTTCCTACATAAATAATTCTGGAAATATTTCTCAAACCAAAGACAAAAAAAGTTTCAGAACAAAATCGATTTTTTTTAAATAACGCTCAGAAGAATATTTGTTTTGAATCAAAGAAGCCGTTTTTTTAATATATTTTTTTTTTATTACACCAAAAATAACTACAAAATGCAGTAAATAATTTTAGATTAAAGAAAAACTTTTCTTGGAATAAAAAACCATTTGTTTAAATCAAAAGAAATTTCTTTGTTTGAAAGAAAATTTTTCAAAATGAAATAATCTTTCTTCTGGGTCTAACGATTTTTTGAATATATTGGTACTTTACGAAATTTTTAGAAATATTGTTATTACGAAACTTTTTAGTTGGTTTTCTATTTCGAATAGTAGATATTTTTCATCATTAACATGAAATATTTCTTAAGGTAATGGTCGTGCCAAAAATTAGGTCTAAAAAGAGTTTTCTATGATTATAGGAATTGAAATGATATTATCAGTCATGTTCTATGGAAGAAAAGACATTATTTAGAATAAAAGAAGTTTAAAACTATTAACAAAAATATTTATTTCAACAACAGATTTTGAGATTGGATTTTTTTTATTATCGCTGCTTAATACTCTAAAAAGAAATGGTTGAATTAAAAAAAATCATGGCCCTTTTTAAAAAAAAAAAAAAAAACATTTCCTATAACTTTACTATTTGCAATTCCACGAAAAGTAAATAATCTTCATATATAATTATTTTTTCCAAAAATGTTGCATTCACAACAAAATATTTCAACTGTCAAGCGAAATGGACGAATTTTCAATAAAATATTTGAATTTTTAACCAAATAGTTGAATTTTCGATCTGCAAAGATGAATTTTGAACCAACTGGTTGAATTCCTAAGCAAAAAAGATTAAATTTCAACCAAAAACCATTTTGCATCTTCCCTCAAATAGTTGACTTTTCAAGCTATAGGCTGAATCTTTTAGAGGACGGATGAAATTTAAATCCAAAAACACGAATAATCAACAAAACAGTTAAATTTTCGACCAATAAATATGAAGTTTTAACAAAATAGGTTAATTTTGAACCAAATGATTAAACATTCAACAAAATTGTGGAATTTTAAATAAAATAATGAATCTTCAATAAAGAAATTAATTTTTAAAGAAGAAAATCAACTATCAACCAAGTTGTTAGTATTTTAACAAAAAAAAAGAACAATTCTCTGCAAGGAATATAATCTTTTATATTTTAATAGAAATTAATCAAAAATAGTCGAATTTAACCAAAAAATATGAATTCTCAACGAAAAATCTAATAGTTGATATTTCAATGAAAAAAGACTTTTCAGTCAAAAGATAAAAAAATGTCAACCGAATTGTGTAATTTTTCAGCCAAAATGGCGAATTTTCAATAAAATATTTGAATTTTCAAAGAGAAAGATGATTTTTCAACAAAATAGTTGTTTTAACAAAATCATTAAATTTTCAACAAAATGGTTGAATTTTTTACAACAAAACAAATCAATGATAAAAATGCAATCATTTTTCAAAAATTCATGTAAAGCGATTGTAAGACAAAATTCAAAAAAATAATTACATTTTCAACAAAATAGTTGACTTTCTAACTCCACTGTTGAATTTTCAATCTAAAAAGATTTAACCAAATAGTTTTCGCAATAGTTTTGGTGATTGAATTTTGATTTGACTAACTCTTGTTACCAATTTTTTAAAAATGGTTTAATTTCAATAAGACATTGCTTCTTTTTTCATGAAAAATATTCCCTACAACTTTATTGTTCCCAATTTAACAAAAAGTAAATAATCTTCAAACATAAATGTATGTTTAAAAAACTCCTTTTTAACAACTGAGTTAACTATTTCAGCCATATAAAAGTTGAATTTCAAAATTGGAAACAGTAAAGTTGTAGAGAAAATTTTCTTCGAAAAACAGGTGTCGATTTTTAAAATTCCACCAGTTTAAAAAATGGGTTGAAAGCAATAGTAAGAAGAAATTCAACTGCAAAAAAATTCAAGAAAATAATTACATTTTCAAAAAATAGTTCACTTTTTAATCAAATACATGAATTTTCAAGCCAAAAAGATTAGGTTTCAGGAAAACAGTTATAGTTTCGAAAAAAGGATGACTTTTTAACAAAATATTTATATTTTCAACAAAATACTTGACTTTTTACGCATATAGTTGAATTTTCAACCTACGAAAATGAATATTCAATCACCAGTTTTAAAAATAGCTTTTATAATTTAATTTTTTCTTACACTTTTTAATAATTTTTCAAATATTATTTAATTTCAATGAGTCATTGCTTATTTTTTCACAAAAAATACCCCCATACAACTTGACTGTTTCTCATTTAAAAAAGCAAGTGAATAATCTTTAAATATAATTATTTGTTTAAAAAATGTTTTCCTCAAAAGAAACTGTTAGAAAGACTTTTCAACAAAACAGTTGAATTAAATGAGTAAATTTTGAACAAAATAGTTAACTTTTTGACCACATAGTCGAATTTTTAACCCACGAAGATGAACATTCAGCCCACAGTTTTAACAATAGTTTTTATAATTTAATTTTTTCTTACAATCACCTATTAATAATTTTTTAGAAATTATTTAATTTCAATCATTGCTTATTTTCTCACAAAAAATATCCCCCACAACTGTACTGTTTCTAATTTAGAAAAGCAAGTAAATAATCTTCAAATATAATTATTAAAAAAAAATGCTTAAAAGAAACTATTATAAAGACTTCCTAACAACAAATTTTAACTAAATAATTAAATTTTAAACAAAATAGTCGTCTTTTTAACCACATAGTTGAATTTTCGACCCACGAAGACGAATATTCAGCCAGTTTTAAAAATAGTTTTTATGAATTAATTTTTTTTTACTCGCGCTTCTTACATTTTTTTCTAAATTCTTAAATTTGAATAAATCATGTTTTATTTTTTCTAGAATTTTCATAACAAATTGGTTACAAGCGATAAGAAAAAAATCAATTGCAAAAAACATTGCTGAAATACATTTGTTTTAAGTTTTAAAATTTATTTATTAAAACTTTGTTTATTTAAAATCACAGCATCAGTAATATTATTCTAATTTTTGAAATCATAGAAAAACTATTTTTTTAAGACATCTGATTTTTGGCACAACTACCTTGATATACATTTGAAATTTTTTTCCCGCCAAATCGGAATTATGGCACTTTCACACATCTTGCTTTGCATTACATATTATTTTTATCATCCACGATCAATTTATCACAAATTTGAATTAATTTCTTCTTGAGAAACAAAATGCTAAAATATCCACATAAAGAACAATCTCCATATAAAAAAACTTTAACATAAATTCCCGCGTAACCTTGGCCAACCAAATAATAATAAAAAGAAAAAAACAAATTATTGTAAAACCTACACATGTAACGTGTCCTCGTCCATGTCGCTGTCATGGTCCAAAAGAAAATCCTGAAGAATTAAAAAACAAATTATTTTTCACATTTACTCAATTTTTTTATTAAGTTCATACTATATTTTCCATTTTTGTAGAATCAAAATATTGTGTTCCACTTACCCTTTCGCCCTCCACTGCACTTCTCAGATCTTCCTTAGATAAGCTGCGCCCAAATTTAGAGGTCATTATTATTTTAATTTTTTTTATCCACTGGTATGTATCTGTCTGGAAAAATACTGAAGGAATGTTTCGTCCATTGAGAGGAATATACCCAAAAATATTTTATATTTTATTTTTCCGCATCACATAGTACAAATAATGCGTAGCCATCTTCTCCGGACTTTAGCATTTCAGAGCAGTTTTCGTTTTCACCGTGCGAGAAATTTAAGGGGGTTCGGTGAGCGTCCATAGAGGACACTAGCTACCTTAAGGCGCCTAAATATAGGCTTCAAGTTGTACAGCGAAGTAGAGTTCTTAAATGCCCAAAAATTTATGTGCATTTAACAGAATTTAAAGCATTTATTGTTTAAACAAATATATATGGGTAATTGTCAAATTGAAGGCAAATTTTAGCACCTACAATGGCAATCATATTATTATTAGAAATTAAATATTTAATCACGGAAATTGATCTTATCACATGTACAAATTTTAAAACCAAAAGGGGGCAGTTATGAAAATAACAAATAATAATGAATCCATACGCACGCGCATATAATCAGTCGTACGCTGTTCTATTATACCGTACGGTAATAGGGTGGTCCAAAAATTCGACTTTCGATTTTTGTTGATAAAACCCCCCCATTTTGTTCGTTTTCCGGAAAAAGAAATTCCGTAATTTTTTTTTCAACGTTAACCCGTGCCCCCGGGCTTTTGAAATTAACATGGGGTTTTAAATGGGAAAACCTCGATTTTCAAAAAAATTGAAAAAAGAAGTATTTGTTATACATTTTTTGTAAATTAAAGTATTGTCACCTCTTGAGGAGTATTTAAGGAATAATTTCGACCCAATAGCTCTTAATTTTGACACACCTGAACCCCTTTAATTGTGCCCGGAAATGCCCCAAAAAATGCAAACTAGCAGTTTTCTATCAAATTCATGCTAAAGACGGTATTTTTTTTTTAAATTTCAACATGAATTATTTTTAATCGATAAAAAACGAGTTTTCAAGTATATTTTAAATAATTGTAAATTGTTTAAACAATTAGTATTTTTTAAACAATTAGTATTTGTTTAAACAATTAGTATTTGTTTAAAAAAAAATTTTCCCCTGCAAATCGTGAAAAGTTATTATCTTTCGGAATAAATCGTACAAAGTTGATGAATGTCCAGAGTAGTAGTTCTTGTTTAACTTATTTGGTAATTATTTAAACAATTTTCATCTGTTTAAACAATTTTTTCTCCCTAAAATCGTAAAAAGTTATTATTTTCTGAAAATAATGACACAATTAAAGAATGTTGAAAGCAATACATTTTTGAAGAATGTTTGGTAATTATTTAAACAATTTTGATTTGTTTAAACAATTTTCCCCCTGTAAAGCGTGAAAAATTATTACTTTCTGAAATTAAAGACACAAATAAAGGATTTTAAGAGAATTTTTTTTTCTACAGAATATTTAGCAATTTTTAAAATAATTTCCATTTGTTTAAACAATTTTTGTTTGTTTAAACATTTTTTTCTCTGCAAATCGAGAAAATTTATTCTTTCCAGCAATTAATGACACAATTAACAAAATTTAAGAATAATATTTTTTTGCTTAAGATACTTTGAAATTATTTAAACAATTAATAATCATTAAACCATTTTTGCAGTCTGTTATGAGTAGTTATTTTATCAGATCATATTCGTTAAAATGAATAATTTTTCAAATGAATTTCGGGTAATAAGCATCAAAAAACATTTTTAAATGAACAAAAATTGTTTAAACAAATAAAAATTATTTTAAAAATTGCTAAATATTCTGTACAAAAAAAAATATTACTCTTAAATTCCTACAATTGTGTCATTAATTCCAGAAAGTGATAATTTTTCACGCTTTACAGGGGGAAAAAATTGTTTAAACAAATCAAAATTGTTTAAATAATTACAAAACATCCTTCAAAAATGTATTGCTTTCAACATTCTTCAATTGTGTCATTATTTTCAGAAAATAATAACTTTTTATGATTTTAGGGAGAAAAAATTGTTTAAACAAATGAAAATTGTTTGAATAATTACCAAATAAGTTAAACAAGAACTACTTCTCTTGGCATTCATCAACTTTGTACGATTTATTCCGAAAGATAATAAGTTTTCACGATTTACAGGGGGAAAAAAATTGTTTAAGCAAACACTAATTGTTTAAACAATTTACAATTATTTAAAATAGACTTTCAAACTCGTCACTTATCGATTAAAAATAATTCACGGTGAAATTTTTTTTTGAAATACCGTCTTTAGCATGAATTTGATACAAAACTGCTAATTTGCATTTTTTGGGGCATTTTCCGGGCACAATTCAAGGGGTTCAGGTGTGTCAAAATTAGAAGCTATTGAGTGGAAATTAGTCCTCAAATACTCCTCAAGAGGTGACAGTAGTTTAATTGGCAAAAAATGTATAACAAGTACTTTTTTTCAATTTTTTGGAAAATCGAGCTTTTCCCATTTAAAACCCCATGTTAATTTCAAAAGGCACGGGTTAACGTTGAAAAAATAAATAAAATTACGGAATTTCTTTTTCCGGAAAACGAACAAAATGGGGGGGTTTTATCACCAAAATTCGAAAGTCGAATTTTTACAGGTATAAATTTGGACCACCCTAGTACGGTAATGATGCGAGAAAAATGTTAAAGTTGAATCTTTTTTAATGTTTAGAAAAAAAAATAACAAATTTTAATTATGAAAGGCCACCTACTTATGAAAAAAAACATCGCCAAACAAATAACGGAATGATTTTTATAATTTTTTTTTCACCCCGGAAATGGTTTTTAACGCACGTACGGGAATGACGTTTTTGTTGTCGAGATGCACTTTTTAGTTTTAATATCGGCTTTACAAAAAAGAGAGTTAATATTTTAAGCTCAGTTTTATAAAATCTTGTATTTAACGATATGCCTAATATTTTTGTATTTATTACTCAACTGTAACTACAATATTTTACTAGAAAACAAAGACGTACGGTTATGACGTCTGAGATAGCAAAAATTGAGGGACAGACTTCAAGGCTTTTACAATATTATTTATTTGACTTAAAAAATGTGCATACATTAAATTTATGTTCATGTGAAGTTTACAAACTTGATAAGTTAAGCGTTTTTCAGGTTTCTGTCTAAAAAAAAAAGGAGAAAATCAGTTTATCCTTGTGCTAAGTGAGCTTGTCACGCTGTACGGTAATGACGTTGCGGGTGTTCTGATATTAAATTAAAGTAAATAGAAACAGAAATGACAAAAAAGAACTGACCATTCTGTAGAGGATGATAATGAGTGTTTATTAAACTTTTTTAAAAATCAGCACGAGTTTCCAAGTTAATGTTATATTACTGGGACTTCATGTTTGCCTTCAATTTAACAATTACCCATATATATATCATGATTAATACATATATATTTACAAGAACATTCTGAAGTGAAATAAATATATACTTTTTTTAAATTACAGAGTTGCTGCAGGTCGAATAATTACAGAAAGTCAGGGAATTAATTAAAGTTGAAATGAATTTTATCAGTATGGTTGAAAATCGCTACTATTTGGTTGAAAATTAATCCGTTTTGCTTGAGAATTCAAACCATTTTGTAGAAAATTCTTTTTTTTTGTTGATGATTCGTCATTTCAGTTGAAACACCTTTCTTTTATTCAAAATTTTATTATTTGGTTGAATATTATATTTTCTAGATAAAAATTAATTGTTTCAACTGAAAAATTAACTTGTACATTTTTGGTTTATGATTTGTCTTTTTATGTTATAAATGCAAATATTAGGTTCAAAGTGCCTGTATTTTATTCGAAATTCGAATTTTTAAAATTCTCATATTTTGTGTGGCACAGTGGTGGGAAATACCTGAAAATTTGGCCAAAATTCAAATAGTGAGCAAAGCTTCTTGAAACTCAGTACCCTTATGTTTTCTCGGTCAAGGAATTTAAATTTGAGGTCAAAATGGTCAGCAACAAAATGGCCGCCACGAAATGCTGGACCAAATTTGAAAAAACCGACCAAAGATTTTATTTTTTGGTAGTTTGGACCACCAATCCTTGCGGCATCGGCATTTGATATAGATATTAATTGTTCATAGAATACTGTATTTGTACTTGTATTTTCCTGCTATTCCGACCACTGTGTATGGTGAAAATAGCAGTGAATTTTTTTACAGAAATCACATAATATGATACTTATTAATAATATATTTATAATCTTCGGAATTCTTATAATTTTAATTGAAAATTATCATTTTGCATGTGTAATTCTAAAATACTTGAACTTTTAAAGCCATGAAACAATACTGTAGCCTCAATTTAAAAAATTAGAAATGTAATGACAATTTCACTATTAAATCTTTAGAACTTGCAAAATTTCATCCTGAAAGCCTCAATATAGTCAGTTTTAAATTCAATAATTTCAGAATATAAATATTCTTCGGAGTCGTAGAATATCAAATCAGAAGACTTAATAGTTGCACAATTATCAGTTTAAAGGATTAGTGACTAGTCACTTTTGCATTAAATGCCTCCAGAATAAATTCAAAACATTGAAAAATTCAGAAAATAATTTCTCGAATTCATGTCTTACAAATTAGAATATTTTAGAACCGGGCATTGAAACTAAAATTTTTTGTGTTTGAAAATGTTCCAAAATATTTAACATTCCAAACTCAGCTTGAAAAATGAATTATTTTGAATAAAAGGCTTAAAATTATGCAATTTTCGAATCATTTCATTTGTCGTTTTCAAATTTTCAAATTGTCATTTGGAATCATATAGCGATATTGTCTTGTATTCTTTTTTTTTAAATTTTCAATGTATTATATAATGTATAATTGCCCGATTTTTAGTTGAAGATTTAAAAGAAATGAAACAATTAAAATTAAAAAATATTTCATTGAAAAATTTGAAGAATAAACAATAACTTTAGAACAAGTGTTTGAAAATGACACAATTTGAAATTAAGAAGTAAAACATTGTGTTGTTTAAAATCAAAATAGATCACAATTAAACTATCTGAAATTGATACTTCAGCTTTTGGATAATTTCTTTAATTTTGTATTCCAGATTTTAAGACGCTGCACCTTTGGAACACTCAATTTAGTTTTCAGTTTCAAATTGTAAAATTTTGATCGCATACAATCGAAAATTATTAAAAATATTCAATATTGAACCCTTTTAATGGGAAATTATACAGTTTCAATTGAATTTTAAATGGTCCAGTTTTCTAAATTCTATTCGGAAAGTATTTAATTTTTAATGGTTTGTGATTGTCCTATTTTTGAAATTTTAATCTGAAAACTTCGAGATTCTTCAGGTAAAAAAAAAATTGTTCAATATTGAAAGCTTTCAATTATAAGTAGTAGAATTCTGAGTTTTACTCAGAAATTACTGAAGGTTAATTCCTTTTCACTCTATTCGAAATATTGTTCTTTATTTTAATTATTGGTCATTGTTTCAAAATGTTTCAAAAACTATTATTTACAAATAACCAAATTCACTTAATTTTGTATTAATATTATTTCAATTTTCTACTTAATTTTTGGAAAAAGTCCAAAAATTTTCTTAACACGTCTATAATTTTTAACTTATTTGACAATATACATTAATATACTTTAATTTGTTGCCAATCATCTGTTGAATTTATAATTTAATAAGGAAGAAATCTTGTGAGCCTCATGCGGGCTAAATAACTTTTGTTTCTTAAATATTTAAACAAAACTTATTTATATAAATAAGACATCCTATATACATTTTTGCGGGTCAAACCATGTTTGTGGTCAATAGAATTTTTTTATTTATGTAAATAGATTTTTTTTTAGTTTTCTCGTAAATGATGTAGAGATATTATAAATTATTAAAATAACTTTTTGTAGAACTGTTTTAAATGTTCAAACTATTTTCGTGAATTTTTTTGTAACTTTCGCTATTCGTGAGAAAAATGTGAAAATTCGACTTTTGGAAAAAAATTCTCCTGGCCGTAAAAGTTATTATGATATTTTGTTCATTTTGAACCTTTCTAAAATTTCCGGTCGATTAAAAAGGAAGGTGATATATTCTACAAGAATCTGTAAAGAAGTAAAAATACCTCAATTAGGTGAAAACTCAAAAGTTATAGAGTTGTAAGTAAAAATGTTGGGTTCTTTGAAAAACAATGAAAAAATGAAAATACGTATAACCTCGTAATTTTTTTTTTCTTAAAACAGAAAAAAACACTTCACGTGTAGAACCTGCCTGATTTGAATTGGATTTGGTCAAATTCGTTTATTTATGGATTTTTTAATTGTTAATTTTTTTAATTTCATGAAATAGCAAACTAGAGACTTGAAGGCGCTTTACACAACTGCATATACTATTAGTAAAATAAATGTTTACTGCATTTTTTTTTTATTCCGTGACTATAAGTCTGAAGTTCCAAATAAAATATTGATGAACATCAATGTCAACTTTTACCACTTAAATCGCTGTCACAAAATCAATAAAAGCAGGAGCAAATATCAAGAATTATGAATGATAATATTGATATTAGATTCCAGGAAAGAAATAATTTCAGTTAAACCAGCGTGAAAAAGTTGCCTTGTTCAAACATGGGTCAAAAATAGGTCAAAAATGATTAAATGTTGGTTAGGAATGGGACATGTATGGATCGTTACGTGGCTCAAGAATCGCTGAACATACTAAATTTAAATGATTAGCCTAACTATAAAGGCGGATTCCAGAGTTTAACTTGCAAAACAAACAACAGCATATTCCTCTATGACGAAAACCTTATTAATTCTCTCTTTTTATCATTGCACATTAATTGGCCTATTTTGAAGCACTTTTTCGAATCAAAATTCATGATTGGTTCCGAACGTCAAAACTGTACGCATCACTCCAAAGTCAAGTTTCAGAAATCTATTAAAATTTGTTTGAATTGATATTTCCTAGTTTAATAGTAATATTTTGCAGCACAAAGTTCCATTGTTAGATAATACACTTTTTTTTTACTTGAACCTGAAAATTCCTAATTCTAAAGAAGAAATGAGAGAAAGAGTTTCAAATGTGCACATTTTTGAAAATCCCTGAGCTTGAGGATTCGGGAAATACAGAGAATGCAGGAAATTTAGAGAATTCAGGAAATTCAGAGAAGTCAGGGAATTTGGATAAATTAAGGGAATTCAGAGAAGTGAGGGAATTTAGAGAATTCAGGGAATTCAGAGAGTTCAAGGAATTCAGAGAGTTCAAGGAATTCATCAAATTCGAGAAATTCATAGATTTTGAGGGATTTTGAGTTTTCAGGGTATTCCGAGAATTTAAGGAATGCAGAAAATATGAGGAATTCAGCTAGTTCAGGGAATTCAAGGAATCCAGGAAATTTGGAGAAGTCCGAGAATTGGAGAAATTTTGATAATAGGAAGGAATTTCGAGAATTCTGGGAATTTAGAGAATTCAGAGTATTCATGAAATAAAGAGAATTCAGAAAATTGAGGGAATTCAGGGAATTCAGAAAATTCAGGGAATTTAGAAAAGTCATGGAATTCAAGGAATTCAGAGAATTCAAGGAATTCAGCGAGTTCAGGGAATTCATAAAATTCAACGAATTGACAGATTTTAAGGGACTTTGAAATTTTAGGGTATACTGCTAATTTAAGGAATTCAGAGAATATGAGGAATTCAGATAGTTCAGGGAATTCAAGGACTCCTGGGAATTTGGAGAATTCTGAGAGTTGACGAAATGTTGAGAATTGGGAGGAATTTTGAGAATTCAGGGAATTCGGAGAATTCAAGAGATTCAGGAAATACAGAGAATACAGAAAATTAAGAGAATCCAAGGAATTCAGAGAGTTCAGAGAATTCGAAAAATTTGAGGAATTCATGGATTTTAGGGGATTTTGAGAATTCAGGGTATTCCGAGAATGTACATGATTCAAATGCACGGGGAAAGGGTCAAAAATGTTAAATTTTGTAATTTTTAAGATTATAAAATAAAACTTAAAAAATTTTTTTTTGCTTTAGATTGAAATTTTCAGTCTTTTAGACTGAAGATTTATGAAGATTTTTCCAAGATGAACGGCAATAATGTGGTATAAGAGTATTGTTTTTAGATGTCCAAACAAACATTTGCTATTTAACAAAAAAGTTTAAACTTTTTTTTGTCCAAGTTTTCAGTGATGCCTTTTCTTTTAGGACTTTTAAATTAATTAAAACAGTTCATAAATCAACGTAATAAGTAACGATAACAATATTCAGTGGGTTAGAGGATGAATAATTTTTTTACAATGTTATAAGTAAACTAATGAGCGAAAGTCATTTTTTCGTTATTTGAAATGATTAGCTACTTCAAATCCATAGATATGTTATAAACTATGGCACATATTAATGCGTGATCACAATTAGTTAAGAATAGATGCAATTTGCCAATTATTTAAACAATTTTTAAAGACGAATTCTCATTTTGACGATTTTTTCATTAGTAGGCTTAATTGTCGTTTGAAGAATTAAAAGCTTCCATCAATATGGAAAATATGACAGCAAGGATTGTTTGGCAAGACATGCCGAGTTGATTCCACAAAAATAATTAAGCCTATTGATGAAAAAATTATGTAAATTTGCATTTTTTCAAAAAATTCTTTATGTAATTAAATTTTTTTTTAATATGGCAAGATATTTTTCGTTGATTCTGCAAAAGAAAACGAAGCCTATCCAAAAAAAAAGTCAAAATATGCATTTGTTCATAAAAATAGTTTAAGTAATTGGCTAACAGCAGCTATTCTTAACTTATTATGAGTACACATTAATATGTGTCATAATTCATACAAAAGATATGGATTTCAAATAGCTGATCATTACGAAACACGAAAAAAAATTACTTTCGTTCATTAGTTTGCTTATAACGTTGTAAGCCAAGTTGTCTTGCTTTAAGCCATAGGAAATGATTTTTAGTTAGTTTTTACTTTGATTTGTGACCTGTTTTAATGAATTTGAAAGTCTTAATATAAATGGTATATCTGAAAAATTAGTCAAAGAAAATATTAAACTTTGTTGTTAAGTAACAAATTTTTGTTCGGTCTGAGTGAAATATCAATTTATTTCAAAATAAATGATTTTCATCGCTGATATTATTATTATTAATCAGTTAATACATACCTCACAGGTTGTGTGAATTAATAAATTCATGTTTCGAGACAGGAGAAGTCCCAGACGATTGGAGAAAGGCGATTATTGTACCAATATATAAAAGAAAGGGAGATAAAAGCAACTGCAGTAATTACAGAGGTATGAGCCTTCTAAGTACCGTAAGTAAAATATACTCAAAAATACTTATCCGTAGGGTAATGGAAATTACAGAAGAGAAAATATGGGAAGTCCAAAGTGGATTTATGCCAGGAAGATCATGTACGGATCAGATATTTAGCCTAAGACAGGTCGCACAAAAAAGTTTGAGAGTAGGAAAGAAAGTCTTCTGTGCATTTATCGATCTAGAAAAAGCATTCGACACGGTAAATAGAAGTAAACTTTGGGAAGTCCTTAAAGAGTATGGAGTAAATGGAGGGCTCCTACAAGCAATAAAAACAATATATACAGGTAGTAAAGCGAGTGTAAGGGTAAATGGGAAAAAGAGTGAATGGTTCGATATTATGCAAGGCGTGAAACAAGGATGCGTTATGTCCTCGTGGCTATTTATCATATTTATGGATAAGTGTCTAAGAACTGCCCTCTTCAACGAAAAAGGTATAGATCTCGAAACCGTCAAAGTACGTGGGTTGGCTTTCGCAGATGACAAGATTGTTATGGCAGAATCAGTCGAAGACTTGCAAAGAATGTTGACTAAACTTAACACAAGCATGAAGAACATGGACCTCACAATTAACGTGAATAAAACGAAAGTCATGGTTTTTGAGGGAAAAAGTGAGAAAACAATATGCAACATTGTCCTAAATGATGTGAGATTAGAACAAGTTGACAAGTACGTATATCTGGGTAGCCTATTCACTAGCGACGGAAAAATAGATGGGGAGTTAGATAGGCGCATAAATAAGGGTAAGCAGGTTATCGGTAGAGCAGGATCCATCCTCACAAATAAAAACATATCAAAAAAAGCTAAAATGGCCATACATAACTCTATTTTCGTACCGACTGTACTATACGGTAGCGAGACATGGACCTGTCAAGAAAAGGACAGGAGTAAAATCAACGCGATCGGCATGAAACCTCTGCGCATAATATGCGGGAAAACACTAATGGACAAAGTACGAAACGAGACAATCCTCAAAGAATGTGGTACAGGGGAGACACTAGTTGACATATGGGAAAGAAATCAGCTAAGGTGGTTCGGACATCTTGAAAGAATGAAAGATGAACGACTGACCAAGCAAGTGTATAAAGGTAAAGTAAATGGCAAAATGCCCAGAGGTAGACCGCCGAAAGAATGGTTCGAATCTGTGAATGAGACACTAATACGAAGAGACATAAGAAGCCATAGAAATACAGGAGCCTGCATGAAAAAATGCATGGACGTAAATGAAGCTAGAGTAGTATGCCAGGACAGAAAAGTGTGGCGACAAATAGTTTATAAACAGAGTGACAATAGAGTGAATGATGCCTGAAACAAAGACCTTGGATACTAATGGGCCCAAGTGGGGAACCATACATAATAATTTTGTGAGGCTCCTCACTTGGGGTGATCGCTAGAGAGATTGATCAGCAACCTGGGTCGGAGCAGTGTTGCGGAGTGAACGTGTCATTTATATGAATAACACGAGAACTCCACATCAATCTAAAACATCTATACATAACACCTACATACCCATCCACCCTATACCCATATACCGATCAACCTCATACCTATATACCTATTTCACTACTTTCCAACCGAACAAGTCACGCCTACCCCGGAAGGGAAAAGGCTTAATGGTATAATAATAATAATAATCAGTTTATAAATTTATTTAAAACTAGTGCAATCAATTTAGTAGTAGCGATACCAATTGCTTTAGTAGATATAGCTACGAATTCATTTAGTCGGTTATTCATACAAATTGAGTTAGTAGATTTGTACTAATTAGCAGTAAAAGAATCAGCACTATTGAAATTAGTAATAAACTGCTACTAATTAGTACTAATTAATTAAAGAATTAATTCGATGCTTTCACATTGGTGCCTTGTAATTCTTGGTCAAACTTGAATTTTTTCTTGCCCTAAAAGGAAGTTTCAAAGGGCAAACCTTAAGCTTAAAAATACAATATCATAAATGGCGGCCCTGTGGGCTAAACCTCAAAAATCATTAGTGAATACAATAGTGTCTGACAAGGAACATTTCACACACTGTATTCTTTTTGCATTCCAATTGAAAACAAATGCACAAACGATTTTTGAGGTTAAGTCCGCAGGGCCGCCACCTTTATTAGATTGTGTTTTTAAATTAAAGGTTTGCCCTTCAATACTACCTTAGGACGTAAAAAAATTCAAGTTTGACCAAGAGTTACAAGGCATCAAAGTAAAGGCACTGAATTATTTCGTAGACTTGATATTTGCATTCTTGGTTGATTCTAAACTCGAATTTAGAAGAAACTGAAGCTCGTGAAAGATACCCCTTTCAGTGCTGTAACTGATTTTACGATTACAATATCAAAAAAAAAGCTACATTCTTTGCGATAATTTTAATTTCTGTAAATATGGAGGTGGAATTTTAAATGTAACTTTTGTTGGGGAATGGGTTTTGAAAACCGGATTAAATATTAGGTAACCAGAAGATCCAATAGCGAAAAGATCGGTTATGAATGGAATGACCCTACTTATACCTGGTCTGGTGAGAATAGTTATTTTAAATATTCAAGCATTTAAAGCCAACAATTTTGAAATTAAAAGAACTTAAAACTAAATTCAGGGTTACTACAGGTCAGAAAATTCTGGAAAGTCAGGGAATTTAAAACTGGTCGGGGAAAGTCCGAGAATATCAGGGAAAACCTTACTACAAGCCAATGAAGTTCCTAACAAAATATGGATGAACATCAATGTCAAATTCTGAGACATAAATCGTTGTCACAAAATCAATAAACACTGGATAGACAATCTCTCATTTAAGTTCCTTCCTCAATGTAAATGATAGAAGTGCTATGATAAGTGCAAATGATATATCTGCAAAATGATTTCGATACAAGTTTTAATTTTCCCATTGTTAATAACAAATTCCCAGGCGTATGATAATGAATTTATAATTGACTACTTTCTTTACAAAGAAGTATCAAGTGCCGTGGGAGTTACATGTGGCGATGAAAACAGTAATCAAACAATTAGAAAATATAACAATTTCTCTTTTTTCCTTCTTTTAATAATTAAGTTTGCGTTGTAGATGATATACGACTCATTAAGTCTTTTAACGAAAATGGAATAACTGCTACGATGATAAAAATGGATTCACTATTGATTTCGAATCTGACTGTAAGTTCCTTGTTTTGGAAGCTGGGAATTTTTCTGGATTTCAAATGTCAGGCTGATAAGGACATCATTTCTCTTTTCTCTAAGGTAAGATAATAATAACTTTGAATCAATTTTAATTGTGTTTCAGTGTCAATTTTCAGATAAATTTAATCTTTTTATTATGCAGGCTTCTTTTAAATATTTGCATTCTTGGTTGATTCTAAACTCGAATTTAGAAGAAACTCTGGAGCTCGTGAACGATACTTCTTTTAGTGCTGTGACTGATTTTATGATTGCAATATCAAAAAATAAAAGTTACATTCTTTATGATGTTTTTAATTTCTGTAAATATCGAGGTGGAGTTTTGAACGTAACCTTCGCTGGAGAATGGCTGTCGAAAACGAGATTAAATATTAGGTTACTAAAAGATCCAATAGCGCAAAGATCGGATATGCACGGAATGACTCTACTGATGTCTGGACTGGTAAGAATAATTATTTTTAAGATTTAAAATTTAGGAAAACAATTTATGATCATTTTACATATCAGAAAATTGATCCTGGTCATTAAAATTTCGATGCTCAAACTTAAAAATTCAAATTTCGGAAGCTTGAAGTACTTCAAATTTAAAATAACGTTGAAGAATCTGCAATTTACAAACTGGAAGTCATATATTTTTAGTCAGTTTCCACTCTAAGAGTTTTATAAGTAGAACCTATTTCTAAATTTGAATTTGAATAGAAATACCAAAACAGTATGAGAAACTGATTTAAAAAAATATATTTTTTTTACCTCATGATTTAAGACTGAAATTTTTTTTATTTAAATCCTTGAAATGTAAACTACTTTAGAGTCAGACATTTAAAAATACATAAAGTGAAATTTGAAAGTTTCAGAATTCTTCAATTTTGAATTGGAATCGTGAACATGTATAGTTTGTTCAAAATTGTACAAATTCAGACATCGTCTAAAACTGAATAATTTCAAAATATGAATCGTGAAATTAAAGTTTGTTGAATTACAAATTGCCCAACTGTGCCTTCTGCTTTTCAAAATTCTTAAAAAAGAAACATAAAGATATACTCAATGTTTTCAAATTTAGCTTCGATCTTGAATTCTGAAATTATTCTAATTTTAAATTGCTTAAGTTTTAGGTGCTGGCTATTTCAACTTAAAATAGCATTTTCAGCAATTAAATTTTTATAGGTGACCCCGCACAGAAAATGCCTCCTGGTCAACATGTCCAATTAAAATTTTTTCTTGACTCAGACTGTTGCCAAAGTACCATATTTTACATGTATTTGAACATAAAAATTGGTCTACTATTCAAATATCATCCTTTAAACACTTTTTAGTTAAATTTGGCTATGTACAGGATGTTCGGGGGTTGTTTGAATATCCCCTAAATATTCAAGCAAGGAAGTCGATATTTCATACAAACCAAAACGTTGCAATAATTTTGTACTAAACTATTTATATTATTAATCACTTCAAAATAAGTGCAGGAAGCATTCTTTTGAATGAAAAGTAGTTTCATTTATTTTAAGGGTTGTTCAAGTACCCCTTAAATATTTAAGTAAAACAATTGGCATTTCCTAACAAATAAAACCACGAACGCTTTTTTTATTAAACTATTGGTATCGTGAAACTACTTGAAAATAACTGAAGAAAGTGTAACCTACCTAAAACAGTCTTTAAATTAATTTTAAGGGTTGTTTCATCATCCCACAAACATTCAAGTAATAAAATTGACATTTCATAACAAATAAAACCACGGGAGACTTTTTATTAAATTATTCGTGTCGAAAGTCACTTCAAAATAAGTGCTGAGAGTATTTCCTAGCAGAAAAAGTGTTTAAATTAATTTTGAGGGTTGTTTTATCATCCCTAAAATATTCAACTAACAAAATTGACAGTTGATAACAAATAAAGCCGCAATGGCTTCTTTATGAAACTATTGGGATCGGGAATCAGTTGAAAATGAATGTTCGAAAAAACCCTTAGCATGAAATGACGTTAAATTGATTTAAGGGGCTGCTTTTGCATCTCTTAATGATTTTAATTGGGAAATCGACATTTTCTAAGAACGAAACCTTCGAGAGATTTCTTGATCAAACTATTCGCGTCAAAAATCTTTAGTTAGATTTTTATAAGGGTTTTTATGTCATACATTAAACATTCAAGCAATAAAATCGACATTTCCTAATAAATTAAACCACGGAAGATTTTTTATTTGACTACTTGTATCGAAAATCACTTTAAATGAGTATAGGAAGTGTCTCCTACTATGATAAGTCTTTGATGTTATTTTAAGGTTTGTTTAATCATCTCGTAAAGATTCAATTAAAGAAATCGACATTTCCTAATAAATGAAACAACGGGATACTTTTTGATTAAACTATTGTGATTGGAAATCACTTAAAAATAAATGTGTGGAAAATCCCCCAGCAGGAAAGGTCGTTTCATTTATTTTAAGGGTTGCTTTTAAATTCCTCAAACATTCAAGTGATGAAGTTGACATTTCCTGAGAAGCAAAACTGCGTGGGATTTTTCGATTCAACTATTGGGGTCAGAAATCACTTCTAAATAAATTTGAGGCTCATCTCTCAGCATGAAAAGTCGTTGAATTTATTTTAAGGCTTGTTTTAACTTCCCTTTAATATTTAAGTGAGGGAACAGACATTTTCTGTCAATCGAAACGACGGGAGATTTTTCGATCAAACTATCGGTGTCAAAAATCACTCCAAAATAAGTACAGAAAGTCAATCCTACCAGCAAAAGTGTTTGGATTCATTTCAAGGGTTATTTCATCATTCCTTACAAATTCTAGCAATCAACTTGACATTTCATAACAAATCAAACCACGTGAATTTTTTTTAAATAAAAAAAAATAAAAAATTTTCCTTTTAGACGATGCTTCCAAAATTTATCAGACAGTGTTAAGACTTTTCCTGGTAAGCAATGCTTCCTGCACTTACTTTTAAATGATTGCTGACCCTAATAGTCCAATAAAAAAAATTCTGTGGTTTCGGTTTTTAGAAAATGTCGATTTTCTTGCTTAAATGTTTAGGGGATGTTAAAACAATCATAAAACATCCCGTATACTCAAAACTGTAAATATGTACAGTTCACGGGTACATAAATTTTGTTTTAGTACACTGGAACTTGGATTTAATCAGTCCGGATTTACTGCGAATCGAGAATTAATGTCGCGGCGGTTTCCTGATGCAGGGAGCACGGGAGGCGCTGCTCAGTCAAGCTTGACGTACAGCTCGAGAGCTATATATATGCTAAAACATTTTGAGGCGGATAACATTTCAATAACAGACTAATTTTTCGATTGAAGTTCATGTAAATATTGGAAGTTTGTCAACTTTTTGGTAAAAACTGTCCATTTTCCTATGGAAATGAATGAAAAAATGTAAGGCTCAAAAGATACTTCAATTTTATATGCTAATTTTCCCTGTCTAAAAAAGTTCGCGGCAATAATCACGTTTTCTCCACTTTAATGTGTTTCATTTATAGGTATATCCTTTTATTAATACACTTATATAATATAGTCTTTACATACAGATCAATAACAGACCCAATAATGTGAAACTAGTGGATTATTTACAAGACTATGAGAAGAATAAAACATTAGATATTTTGGGAAAATATACATATATTTTATGGCTTCACGTGTCCGATATGTTTAACTTTACGTGAGTGATGAAAAATTTGTATTTATTCATAATAAACTGCTTTTATTGTCTTCTATTATTATAATAATAAGAATTATGAATATTTTTCTAGTATCGAACCAGGAGAATTCACAGAATGGAAGTTGGGTGATAAAAATGGACCAATGATAGCAGCTCTTGGTAAAAGGGAAATAGATTTAGCAGGAACACCCGCGCAAATAACAATCGACAGATTAAATTATATTTCTTCACCAACATCGCCTTGGCCTTTTCGGTATCAATTTTTTTCAAATTTTCAATAATTTTCTCAATTTTTTGTATTCAAATTATTTTCCAAACCAAATTATGCGTATCTAAGAAGCCGTTCTTGGATTACGTAACGAATTTTGGGCTATTTTTGACCCACCACCCTTGCCGGCCCCCTGCGTTCCCAAAAAAATATTAACTAAACAAAAAAGTTGAATTTTAAGGGCATGTCATACTTAGAAAATTATCGATTTTAGCAGTGTTAGGTTCCCCCGGCTTTTTTCCTACAATAATAAAGATTTTGCCTTAAAAATTTGGGAAATGATAGCGAACATGCTAACGGACGTCCCTGAACTCTTCTTTTGTAGAATAATTTGAAAAAATTTTATTTTGCTAAATTTTATTCATGTGTGTGTGTATTTTGAGGTTATGTGTACTGACAGCATCGTGCACAAACAAAAAAATTTGTATTTAGCAAAATAATTTTTTTTGTTATAATCCCTCAAAAAAAATTTCGGGGACGTTCGTTATACTATTCTATAGCATCTCCGAATTCAGTTTTGAAATTTTTTAATTTTTGTGGACAAAAACCCGGGGGGACTGAACCTGATTTACCACAGGCCGGAGTATCACATGCCCTTAAATTAAATAATTAAATTTTTAACAATATAGCTGAACTGTCAAAAAAATGTTCACTTTTAACCAAGAAAGATGAATTTTTAACCAAACAGGTGATTTTTCAACCGAAGAGATGAATTTTTCAACAATAAGATTAATGCTGTATCAAGAAGAAAAATTATCCACGAAACAAATAAAAAATAAGATTTTTCACCAGAGAAATTAATTTTCTACCAAATAGTTAATATTTAAGATAAATAGTTTAATTTTCAACCAAACAGTTGAATCTTAAATCAAAAGGATGAATTTTTAACAAACCAGATGAACTTTCGTTAAAAAAAATATGACTAACAAAATATTTGAATTTTCAAACAAATATTTTTGGACCAAATAGCTGAATTTTATAAATAAAAACACGAATTTTCAAGAAAAGAGACAAGTTTTCAAGGTGAAAACTCGAATTCTTTAGAAAATAGTTGGCTTTTATGCGGAAAAAGTAGTTAAATTGTCTGCCACAAAAGCTGAATATTTATCCACATAGATCAATTTTCAACTAAAAAGATTAATTTTCGACCAATAAGATTAGTGTTTTACCAAAACGACAAATTTAAAAAAAAATGAATTTGCAATAAAATTATTGAAATTTTATGCGAAAAAGATGAGTTACCTATAAAACAGTTAAACTTTTAACCCGAGAATGTGATTTTTCAACAAAGAAGGTAATTTTCTAATAAATGAAACAAGTTTTAAATGAATAGTTCAATTTTTAACCAGCTATTTGGATTTACAACAGAATAGATGATTTTTCAATAAAGAAAATTAATTTTCTATAAAAAATAAAAATTTGTATCAAAGTATACGAATTTTCAACTAAATAATTGAATGTTCCACTAAAAATTATAAATTTTGAACCAAATAGTTAAATTTTTATTTGAAAAAATAAATTTACAAACAAAAATGAATTAGCTAAATTTTCAGTTAAAAAAATTAATTTTGATCAAAAAACGAAACATAATTCCACCAAAATTGTTAAATTTTCAATCAAAGAGATAAATTTTCAAACAAAAAAATGAATATGTGAAAAAGCAGTTCAACTTTTAACCAAATAGTTACATTTTTGACCAAAAATATGTCTTTTTAACAAAATTATTTCATTTTCAACAAAATAATAACATTTTTAACTGAATAGTGGAATTTTTAACCAATCGAGGTTAATTCTGAATGGAAAATATAATAGTGGAATTTCAAACAACAAAAATTTAGGTTTCGACCAAAAATAATTAGATTTTCTTATTGGTTTTTATTAACTCAGACTGCATTTAAGGAAGAATAAAATCAGAAGAAGTTTCTCGAAATCAGCGGGAAAAAGAATTATTTAAAAAGAAGGAGAAAACAAGGGGAATTGGGGAAAGAGTAAACTTTCCTCAAATTTATCATCAGGAAACGTACTAAGTACTAATCCCTGTTACTTCCCGCAGTTTTTAGCACCACCCTCCATCCCCCTTCAAATTGGTAACGTAGTTTATGGACGGCCCCTAATGAAAATTTTTGTTTCTCGATCAGGACTTGTTTTATGTTTCTCACCACTCCTTCGAAAGATATCAAGATAAATCAATTTTTGAGCCCCTTTGCAAGAGAATGTTGGTACTTGACAATGTTTGTGATTCTTCTGGGCAGTCTTAGTTTTGGAGTCTTGTTGATAAAGGAAGATATTCCGAATCAAGTGGAACGTTACTCTGATTCGTTTCTTGTACCCATAGGTTCCTTGTGTCAACAAGGTGAGTAAGCAAAGTATAAATTAAAGTATCGAATAGTATGAGATGATAGCGGAGAGTATCATATAGTATCGGATGGAAGGAGCTGCCATCCGATACTATCTTATACTCTCCGCTATCATCTGATACTATCCGATACTATCCGATAATAAGTGAACAGTACACCAATATAGATAGTCCAACATGGTACATAGACACGTTGAATACTGCAGCCATTTGGATAGCCAACCCAAGGATAGCGCCAGCGAATGAACATGGCTCTGGAGACGGTTTCGTGTGGATACGAAGCAAAGACGTTATCTACGTCAGTTGCTACCTAACCCCTAATGAAGGAGTTCAGGAATACCAAAGGAAATTGGACCTCCTTGAAAGTCTAATCCGAGCAAAAGAAGGGAAGGTATTTCTGGCAGGCGACTTCAACGCGAAAGCCGTTAAATGGGGTATGCCAAAAACTGACCCAAGAGGTAAACAGCTAGTAGAAATGACTGCTAGACAGCAACTCATCGTCTTGAATACAGGCCAAAGTACGACGTTTCGGCGCCCTGGATGCAGGGAATCCATTCTGGATAGCACCTTCGCTTCAGAACTCTTAGCCCCTCTCACTAAGAACTGGGAGGTAGTGGAGATATATACTGGTAGCGATCATCAATATATTTACCTGGAAGCTGGCGAAAATCTAGTGCCGAGATATACCAAACCAAGCGTGTAGGGTGGAAAGTCTCACAGATGAATGAGGAAAAACTGTCCAGAGTGATGACAGAAGGCGAAGAATCCCTTCAAACATCATTTGATAGAACAGAAGGCCCACAAGGAGTGGATAAGCTAGTTGAAGGGACGATGAACCTTATACACCGAGCCTGCAATGAATCTATGCCTAAACGGAAACAACACGTAAGTAGACTTTCCATGTACTGGTGGACTCAGTAAATAGTGGACCTCAGGACACAGTGTCTACAGAGCAGAAGAAAAGCTACTCAGGAAAGAAGAAGAGACACTAACAAGGCGGACAGAATGGCTGCAGTATTTAAAAAAGCTAAAAAAGAACTACGGAGGACTATCAAATCAAGCAAGGCTCAGAGTTGGGGAGGATTGGCCCAGGAGTTGGCCAGTGACCCCTGGGGCTTAGGCTACAAGATAGTCACACGTAAGCTGGGAGCACTGTCAGCGTATGCAAACATGGAAGCTGAAGAGATGGAGACGATAGTTGATGGACTATTTGCCAATCATGAGGTGAGGAAAGTGGACGAAGACGAAAAAAGAAACGCCGATACACCACTCTTCAGCGAGGAAGAGCTGTCTATAGCAGTGCGCTCGATGCAAAACAAGAAGGCACCAGGACCAGACAGTATACCAGTGGAGGCTCTGAAAGTGGTAGCTCGCACCAGCCGCAAATCTGGGCTGAAGCGCTGAAAGTGAAAAAGTACCGACACCGGATGGCATCAGTACAGAAGAGAGGAGCACAAAGGATCATCTGCTCCTACTGCACAGCCTCAGAACCGGCTGCACTGGTCATCGCGGGAGTGATCCTAATAGATCTGCTGGCATTCGAGAAAAAAAGGATCTTCGAGAAATCTTCGGAGGTTGAAAAGAAGACCGCAAAAGCAGAAGCCAGAACTCTAACGAAAAGCGATGGCAACGACAGTGGGAGAGAGATAGTAGAGGAAGATGGACGGCAAGACTGATACCAAAACTCGATGTCTGGATTGACCGCAACCATGGCGAAGTAAACTACTACTTGACCCAATTTCTCTCGGGGCATGGCTACTTCCAAGCCTACCTACACAAAGTGCAGAAAGTAAGAAGACCAGAGTGTGTGTACTGCGGGGCAGAGAGCGACAACGCACACCGCACCTTTTTCGTGTGTGAACGCTGGTCCAAACAACGAAGAAGACTGGAAATGGAAGTCGGCAGTATCACGCCTGAAAACATCGTTAGAGCGATGCTCGAAAGCGAAAGCAAATGGGCCGCCCAAGTGGCTGACTACGTCCAGGAAGTGCTTCGACAAAAGAAGCAAGAAGAGCATGAGAGAAATGCGTAAGAAGAATCCTAGAAAAAAGTCACGATAAAAGGTGAAAGCCCGACCAAGATGTCGAAGGCCGACGAGCCCGATGCGCGATATTATCGCGCTACTGAGGACGATGCGTACATCTTGGCCAAGGCAGAACGGTGACTACTACCGATCAGAGACAGCTAGTATAACCATGCAGAAGCAGACCAACCAGCTACACCCAACCAAGATGTCGAAGGCCGACGACCCCGATGTGCGGTATCGCCGCACTACTGAGGACGATGCGTACATCTTGGTTGGGATACAAAGGAGAACATAAAGTTGCAGAACACCTAGCACAGAAAACCAGAAATCCAGCAGGCGCCTCTGTGTTGAAGAAAACGGCACCCCCTGAAGTAATGCGAAAGCGGTTTCGGGGGTAATCATGCCAAGGAGAAAGGGTGGTGGTTCTTAGTCGGTAGTTGGTAGCATCACTATAATGGTCGAATTAAGATCTTTGTGTATATATATATATATATATATATATTAAGATCATTTTAGTGATTATATCAATATCCCGACACTACCGAAAAGTGCGGTCCCCTTCTCGGTGTGTGTTAGCACATTTTCCACCTTGCCTCGTAAAAAAT
>CAKNXH010000189.1:162715-224645 GCA_932178445.1 Andricus quercusramuli
GTATCATATAGTATCGTATAGTATCAGATAATATCGGATAGTATCATATAGTATCAAATAGTATCAGATGTTATCGGAGAGTATCAGACAGTAATCGGATAGTAATATATAGGATCAAATAGTATCAGATGGTATCATGTAGTTTCGGATAGTATCAGATAATATCGGATAGTATCAAGATACAGCATCGCAATCCCAGAAGGTGGAATACTGCTAAATTGGACGAGGAAAACCTATTACTGACAATTGTCAGAGGACAAAATAGCCTGATATAGAAAACTGACATGGAAGCGGAAGAATTAGTGGAAGCTACCATGCAAATACTTAAACAAGCCTGTGATTACTTGATGCCTTGGAAGTAGGGGCACAATAACAGAACATCGGCTTATTGGTGGAATGATGAAATAGCTGATCTGCAAATAGAATGCATCCAACGCAGGCGAGCAGTAACTACGAAGAAGGGAAGAGGCGCTGAGGAGTACAAGTTGGCCAAGAAAGAACTTGGCAATGCTATTAAGAAAAGCAAACGCCAGAGCTGGGGAAAGTTGCGCCAGGAAATGAACAATGAACCTTTGGGCTTGGGATACAAATTTGTGACCCAGAAGCTCGGGGCCCTCTCAGCAAGTGAATCAATGGGAGCGGAGACCATGAGGAATATCGTCGACGTGCTCTTTCCGACACATCCGACAAGAGAGAAGGACAGCTACAGAGCCCCTTTACGGAGATCCCACTCTTCAGCGAGGAGGAACTGATAGAAGCTGTGACCTCCCTGCAGAACAGAAAAGCGCCAGGACCTGACGGGATCCCAGCGGAAGTCCTGAAAGTTGTAGTTGTAGCATGCATCTGCCCACAGATGCTGCTCAACATGATGAACTGCTGTCTGCGAGCTGAAGTATCCCACAAACAGTGGAAAGTCCAAAGACTAGTCCTGATCAGCAAAGGGAAAGGAGATCTGAATTCTCTTTCGGCGTACAGACCACTGTGCATGCAGATTACCACAGGGAAACTCATGGAGAAGATGTTGACGCCTCGCCTGCTGGCGGCCGTCCAAGCAGGAGGTGATCTCTCCGAGAGACAACATGGGTTCAGGAAAGGAAGCTCCACGATACACGCTGTCCAAGAGGTAATGGGCACCATAGATCGAGTACAGGAGGAAAGCCGATACACCAGAAAAATTGTTCCGCTGGCAACGCTAGATGTGCGAAACGCCTCTAACTCGGCCAGATGGGTAGATGTGATTAAGGCGCTGGAGGGATTTAAGACCCCAGAGTACCTCATGCGTATGTTGAGAAGCTATCTTGCTGATAGAGTCTTGATATACGACACAACAGAAGGCCCAAAAAGGAAACAGATCACCGCCGTAGCAGCTCAGGGTTCAATCCTTGGCCCTGATCTTTGGAATGTGTCTTACGATGACATCCTAAGGATAGGAATGCCAGAAGACACGTATCTGAGTGGCTATGCAGATGATATTCTAGCGGTAATTACAGCGAGATCTATGGAGCAGCTGCTGTGGAAGCTGGACCAGGTGATGCAACGTGTGAACAAGTGGATGGATGACCACGGACTGGATCTGGCTACGGAGAAAACGGAGCTGGCGATAGTAACGAGGATGTACATCCCCATGCACATACCAATGCAGGTTAGAACGACAGTGGTTACAGCTAAACAAAGTATTAAGCATCTTGGAATATGGATGGATAATAGGCTCTCCTTTGGGGAACAAATCAAGCAAGCAGTAAGCAAGGCAGCAGTAGTCACGACGACACTGAGCAGACTCATGGCCAACGTAAATGGCCCGAGACCCAGCAAGCGCCGACTGCTAATGTCAGTGGCCCAGTCTATAATGCTTTACGGAGTGGAAATATGGGCGAATGCATTGAATAAGAAGACATACTGGAGACGTTTGGCAGCGGTTCAGCAAAGAGACGCACTCAGAATCGCATGCTGTTATCGGACGGTATTCGAACCAGCGATTCTAGTAATCGCTGGGACGATACTGATCGATCTACTAACCCAGGAGAAGAAGAAAGTGTTCCGCAGAACACCCAACGTGACCAAAGCTACAGCGAAAGAAGAAGCCAGAGCAGCCACCATGGAACGACGGCAACAACGCTGGAGCAATGATCACCGAGTAAGTTGGACCGAAAGGTTGATGCCAGAACTGATCACCTGGTTGTACAGAAAGCACGTAGGAACTATTTTTCATGTAACGCAATTCCTGTCAGAACATGGTTACTTCCCTCATTAACTGTACAAGAGCGGAAGCCGACATTGCGGAACACACTTTCTTCGAGTGCGAACGCTGGGCCGAACATAAGCATAGGTTAGAAAGCGAGATTGGAGACATATCGCCTGACAATATTGTCGGTGTTATGCTTCAAAGCGAGGAATGGTGGAAGAGAGTTTCTACTTATGTCGAAACCATTCTACGCAATAAGAAGAAAGAAGGACAACTCCGAGACTGAGGACGCCAGCGAGGAAACTACCCAAGGCCTAAACTGCCGAAGGCCGATGAGCCCGATGCAGGAAATCTGTTCCGCTGATGATGACGATGCGTGCAGTTAGTGGGGGGAAAGAAGTAACCAGCCAATCTCAACCATGCCCAATCAAGATGTTCGAAGGCCGACGAGCCCGTTGCACGACATTGTCGTGCTGCTGAAGGCGATGCGTGATATCTTGGTAGGGCCATGAAGTAAAATATATTCCAGGAGGAAGAAACTACCAGGAGCCAGAGGGAGCTCAACCTACCACCCCCCACCAGGATGTCGAAAGCCGACGAGCCCGATGTGCGGTACCACCACACATACTGAGCACGATGCGTACATCCTGGTTGAGACAAGGTGCCAAAGAAAAGAAAACCAGCAGATGCCCTAGTGAGCAAGCAATAGCAACTTCCTGAAGTAAAGCGAAAGCGGTTCCGGGGGGGATTCCTGTCAAGAAGAAAGGGTGGTTTTTTTAGTCAGTCGTTGGTAGCATCACTATAATGGTCAAATTATGATCTTGATGAATATTCATACATATTCAGATCATTGTAGTGATGATATCAATATCCCGACGATATATATATCGGATAGTATCGGATAATATCAGATAATATCGTATAGTATCAGCTAGTATCGGATAGTATCGAATAAGATCAGCTGGTATTGGATAGTATAGGATAGTATCAACCGGGATTAGATAGTATAAGATAATATCGGATAGTATCGCATATTATTATATAGTATCGAATAGTATCAGATAATATCGGATAGCATCATATTGTATCGGATAGTATCAGATTGCATCGGATATTATCCAATACTATCCCATACTGTCCGTCGGTAGTATAAATTAATGATGTATTTAAATAATAATGAAATATAATTCATTAGAATAAAATATATTTTTTCCCAAAAATAGGGTCTGCATTATGCCCACATCATACGGCTGGTCGAATTGGATTTTTGAGTATAATGATTTTCAGTCTACTCCTGTATAATTATTATTCAGCCAGCGTAGTTTCAGCTCGCTTGAACGAACCACTTGCAAAAATGAATGACTCTATCGTGTCATTGACTAAGAGTAATTTGAAAATTGGTGTAGAAAAACAGATATATTTCACGTTCTTCCTCCAGGTATTACAGTCAAATAATCAAATTAAAAAAATCAATAAATGTAAGGGAATCGTATGCATAAGTTGAGGAGTAAGCGAACAAAATATGATAAATCCATCCGAGGTAATTTCCCAATAATTAGAAAAATGCTGTATTTTAAAAACACCAGAGATAAAAGAAAAATTCAAATAGGATCATAAAGATGAAATAATTTAACTTCATGTCCAATATTGTTGAACCATTAAACCTATCAGCTTAGATTTATACAGTTTTTATAGCATATTGAACACTTAATTACAAAATGCATATTCCTCGAGTCTTCAAAATTTATTTATTGTATTTTGTTCGCTTCTTCCTAAGCCAAGCAAGATAAAATAGAGCAAATGAATTGAATAAATGAAAAAAATCATTTTAAAAAAATTCTAAAACGTTTCCTAACTCTCTTTTTAGAAAAATGACTGGGAAACAAACTTGTTTAGAGCCAGATTCCTGGCAATACCCGAGTCTAAGAGATGGCTCTCCTCAGAAGAAGGTATTAAACGCATAACAGAAGAAAATTTCGCTTATCACATAGATCCCAACATAGGATATCCAATTATTGAAAGAACATTTGACAATCGTCAAATCTGCCAGCTTACTGAAGTTAATTTTGTTCATACAACACACATGCCTTTCTTTGTTAGCAAGGACAGTCCGTTTCTAGAAATGGCAACAAGAGGGTTGGTTTACAATTTCTGGAAACAATTTATTTCTAAAACTAAAGCAGGGATCACAGTGTTGCCATCGGCAATTTGCTTCTTCCTTGTTAATTTGGACCTTAATTTCGAAGCTACTTATAATTTCTTTATTAATGACAGCGAGTTTCTTATAATTCTTGACAAATTAATCGCTGCTTCAAAAAAAAATTCTCAAATATAGGGATTAAAGGGAATTTTGAGGAAATGGGGGATGAAGGGGAATGGAAGGCTGGCTGTGGTCCATGCTAAAATTATAATACCTCATTCAAGTACATAGCTGGATTGTCTAATTAAATTAAATAAGAAGGAATATTTTTTTTTAGAATGGCAAAAATGTATAGCACTGGGATCCGACAGAGACAATTAAATAGGTGGAGATCAAGAGTTCCACATTGTCGAAAAGATATTCTGGTGGTAGACAGTATCACCATTTATGAAACAGCTCCGGCTTTAATTTTATTGGCTTTCGGAATCATTATTTCTGCCATAATATGTATTGCTGAGAATATTTTATTTTATTATTTAAAAAGATCCAAGAAGAATTTTAAAGCAAAATCCTAATAGTCACTGTTTTTTGAAATATCAAATTGATAAATTCATTCTTGTAACCCCTGACAAGAGTTGAAATTAAAGTACAAAATTCCTTAAGAATCGGGATTATATTTTTATTTTTCTCACGTGATTATTCAAAACCCACAAGGCTAAATTACTTAAACTAATGCAGATTTATTTTAGAATTTAATAAGATTCTCACGGTTTGAAAAAAAATTTTCATCTCTATTCTGGAGGGCGCTAAAACATTTCAAATTTAAGGCCAATTTCAGTAGGTCATCCAGTTAGTAGTCCGATACTATAGGTGGGTAGCGTAAATGTAGTACAAAATGATCTCATGTAAAAATTAGTAAATCAGATGATAAACAAGTTAGAACTGACATGACAGACATGATTTTCGACCATGAAGATAAAGAATACAGGGTGGCCGAAAAACTGCATTCAAAAATTTCCTCATTTTTCCCTGACCCTTTTTTGAATTTCTCTGACCATTAATATATATAGAGATAAACGTTTATTTTCAGCCTGCTGGCCTTAAAAAATTGACTTGCTTACACATCCATTTTTTACAGAATTTTCTTAAAACTAACCCTTAAAAACTAACATCCTTCCATTCCTTATCTCTAAGCCGCACGCTCGTATCGCCTTGCCTTCCTCGCTTCGCCTCGCTCGCATATCCCTACTTTTTCGCATTGCCTCGCTTGCCAACCTATGTTATCGCTCTAATACCTACTACTTATCTACTATTTACAATATTTACATGTTACTTATATCTACTTTCTCTCCTATTTACAATCTTTCCTTCTCCACTCCTCTTCCTCCTTCCTTCTCTTCATCTCCATCTTACCCAACACTCCCTTCACCCATGCTACTGCCCTTTTTTCCCCCTTTTCATGCAACAATACCTCCATGCTTATCTCACTTCTTTCCACCTCCACGCACTCCTCCAACCAGTGCTCCACTCTTGCATCCCCCTTTCCACACAGTTCACACATCCTCTTCTCTCGCGAGAGCCAGAACCTATTGAAGCCCTCCATGCACCCACACCTCATCCTCGCTATAAGCTCCTGACTTCCTTTCTCTCCTTTCTCACATAAATATTGCGCTCTTGCACTTGGCATAATCCACACATAGTTCCCGTTGAATCTTGACTCTCTTATTCTCTCTTCCCCTTCTGTCTTCTCTCTCTCCATGCCGTTTTGCTTAACCACGTCATAAACCTTCCTTCCTTCCTCGTGCATCCTTCTCACTTCATCCATCTGCAGTCCATTCATTCTAAAATACCTTTCCCTCTCAGCCTCCATCTTCCCACCCCCTCCCTTGTTCTCCTTTTCCCACCAACACGCCCTAACTAGCCTACTTCCCCCCTCTTCCAAAAATTTCTCCTCATATTTACACGCCCGGCTCCCTGCTAGAATTCCTACACTCGCTCTCCCCGTCTCCCTCCTGACAATATAATTAGGCGTGTTCCTTGCCAACCCCAGGGTCCACTTTACATACCTCTCCTGCGTTCTATTAACCTCTTCACTTTCCTTCCACCCCCACACTTCTACCCCATACAATAGCACACTCATCACTAGTGAATCAAACAATTTCATTCTCCTTCCAAAATCATCTGCGAATAACTTCTTTCCCAACCCCCACACCTGCCTCATCACTACATTTGCCCTCCTCACTCTCTCTTTTATGTGACCATCCACTCCACCATTCCTTCGAAACACGAAGCCCAAGTACACAAACTCTTTCACCTCCTGCACCTCCTTTCCCTTCCACTTCCACTCCCTTCCCTCATCCCTTCCCCCTCCTTTTCTGAACACCATAACCTTGGACTTTTCCACATTCAGCTCTAACCCCTTTTTATCCAGGTATCTTCTCAACCTCTTAATCATCTCCTTTAAGGCCTCCTCGCTGCTTGCCAGCAACACTATGTCATCTGCATATGCTAGTGACCAAATTCTAACCCCTCCTATCCTGACTCCTCCTACCACCCCGGCCTCCAGCTTACTTTCCATATCCGCAATTAAAATCGCAAAAAGCGTTGGGCTAAGTGGACACCCTTGCCTTAACCCCCTATCCATCCAGAATCCCTCCGAAATCCCCTCCCCTCCTCTTACCTTGTCTTTTGTCTCTTCATATATCTCCCTTACCCTTTCAATTAGGCCCCTCTCTACTCCCCTATCCTCCATCGCCTCCCACAACCTCCCCCTATCCACCAATGGAAACGCGCCTTTGAGATCCACAAAAAACGCGTACACTCTCGCCCCTTTCTTCGCTAATTCTCTATCTACCACGTGCTGCAGCACGTAAATATTGTCGATAGTACTCCTACCCGCCCTAAATCCCGCCTGCGTCTCCGGCAATATTCCTTTCCCCTCAACATCCTTCCGCAGTCTCTCTGCCACCACCATCGCATATACTTTATACGCCGTATTCATTAGCGTAATCCCTCTATAATTTTCCTGCATATCTCTATCCCCTTTCTTATACAGTGGCACTATTAAGCCTTCTCTCCACCCTCCTGGGAATCCCTCACCCCTCCAAACTTTCTTCACTACCTCCTTCAGCCTCTCCCTAACCTCTTGTGTACTAAACAGCCATGCTTCGTTCTCTACCCCATCCAGCCCTGCTGCTTTTGACCTTTTCAAC
Source organism: Andricus quercusramuli (assembly GCA_932178445.1). NCBI lineage: Eukaryota > Metazoa > Arthropoda > Insecta > Hymenoptera > Cynipidae > Andricus > Andricus quercusramuli. Next base: position 170,250 of record CAKNXH010000189.1, read on the forward strand.
TTCCTTATCTGCTTCTCTATCTCCTCGTCATTCAACTCCTCAATCTCTGCCTCCCCCTTTCTTCTACTTCCCCCATCCGTCTTCCTTGAATCTGAGCCCTGGAACGATTCTTTAAAAAAATTCCCTCCACTCCTCACTCCCTATCTTCTCGCTGACCCCCACCCTGCGCTTCCTAAACCTACTTATTATCTTCCAGACGTCCCCCTCCGTCTTAACATTTGCTAACTCTTCTTCCAGCTCTTTCTCCTTTTCCTGTTCTTTCTTCTTACACATCAATCTAAACCCCTTCCTCGTTTCTACGTACTCCTCCCTTCTCGCATTACCCTCTTTCCACTTCTTGTACTTCCTCTTCACCTTCCTTTTCATCTTTTTACATTCCCTATCCCACCATGGCTTCACCATTCCTTTCTTCTTCTTTCTGAATACCTTCTTTTGCACACACCCTTTCACGTTCTCTTTCAGATCCTCCCATATCTCTTCCACAGACTCCCCTCCAAAGCGTACCTTTCCTAGCCGCTCCTGATACTTCTCTATCGCCTCCCTCGTCCAGGTCACCCTCTCCCCTATCGAGACTTCTTCCCCGCCTTGTCTTCCTCCACCCTCACCTCTTATCCACAGACTTAATGGCTGATGGTCTGATTCCACCCTCCCCTCTACTGCGAATTTTTCCGTCTCCTCCCATCCTTGCATATTCATTACCACGTAGTAGATTTTATATTCATTTATTTCATCCAAAAAATATAACTTTTCTACCACAAAAGATGAATGTGAAAATCAAACCAATGAATTTTCAATAAAACACTTAAATTTTTGATCGAGCAAATGATTTTTTAACGAGTTAGTTACATTTTAAGCAAAAAAATGTCTTTTCTACCATAGAAGATCAATTTTCAATCAAAAAGATAAATTTTCAACAAAACAGTTGAAATTCGACAAAAAAATTAATTTTGAACAAAATACTTGGATTTTTAATCAGTTAGTCGAATTTTCAATTAAAAAAGATGTTGCTTCTTCAATTGAATAGTGGAATAATTTTTAAGCAAGAAATTCGAATATTTTAGAAGGCAATTGACTTTTAAACCTTCAACAAACAGTTGAAAATTAAAGCCAAACAAAGAAATGTTCAATCAATTCTTGCACTTTTAAACTTATAGTTGAATTTTTTAATCTACAAAGATTAATTTTCAACCGAAAAAAATTATTTCCGACAAAATTATTAAATCTGAACAAAATAGTTGATTTCTTAATCAAATAGAATATTCAACCTACAAAGATGAATTTTAAAACCAAAAAGATTAATTTTCTACCAAGAAGACCAATTTTCAATAAAACACATGAATGTTCAAATCACTAATTGAATTTCCAACCAAAGAAGATATATTTTCAATGATAAAAATAGAAAATTTCAATTTTGAGAAAAAATTCTTGTTTAACAAAATAGTCAAATTTTCAGTTAGATAGGTAAGTTTTCAACTAAGTTGATCAATTTTTCGAACAAAAAAATGAATTTTTTACCAAATAGTTGATTTTTTTGTCAAAAAATAGGTTCTTTCACAGTATTGTATTTCAACCCGAGAATTTCAACAAAAATTAAAACTATAAAGATTATTTTTTAACCAAAAAATACGGTATTTCCACTAAAAAACAATCATTTTCAACCAAAAATAAAGAAGTTTAATTCTCAGTTATAAAAATCGATTTTAAACAAAAAAAGGAATGTTGGAAAAAATAGTTCAATTTTTTATCAAAGAGATGAACTTTCAACAAAAAAAATTATTTTGTAGGAAGTAGTTCAACCTCTAAACAAGTATTTCGATTATCAACTGAAAAGATGAATTTTTAACAAAATAGTTATGTCCTCAACTAAAGAAGGTTAATTTTGAAACAAACAGATGAATTTTCAAAGAAAAAAGGAGAATTTTACAAAAAACGTTTAATTTTTCACCAAGAAAGATTTCAGTTAAAATTTCAATATCAAAATATGAATTTCCAACAAAAAGTTAAGTTCCTACAAGAATAGTGGAATTTTCAACGAAAAAGATGACTTTTTAACAAAATTGTTGAATTTTTGAAGTAATTGATGAAATTTTTAACAAATAATAAAATCATAACAAGGAGGTATTTGGCGAAAAAGCAAATAATAGAAATAAAAATACAAGAGAAATAAATTACTGATAAAAATATTATATCAGGCTGGCCACAAAACATCATTCTCGAAATGCCCTAATCTGTCCCTGATAAAATTTGTCTTTCCTCTGATATTTGAAAAATAGAATTCGAATCTTGTAAAATTTTTTATTTAGAATCTTTTATAAATGCATGTAAAAAATTTCAAAAATTATCCTTGACAGTTATTCAAAGTGCCTGTTATAGGAATCACCTGACTTTTGCCAGTTTTTTTCAAAATCCCAGCCTTTTCTTGATTTTCAGGGTTTTTTTCTAATCTGCATCCACCCTGGAATAATGTAAGTTGTAGAATTCAACTCACAGGTAAGTTTTACTTTTTATCTTATACAGGGTTCTATCATATTATTCAGAAATATATTCTTGTATGGACCAACTTACTCAACTTGTTGACAATGAACTATAAATATATTACAAAATAAATTAAAACGAACACAATTCGAAAATAAATTTACAATATTAAATAATTGAAGTACACATTTTTTTATTTTCACATAAATAGATATTCTACATTTAGTTGTTACAATGACGCCATTAAAAAATAACTTGATTGTCGAACGAACATTATGTAGGGGCATTCAAGTGAGACTTTCAAATTATTCTACTCTATCCAAATTGCGTGATTATACGCAACTCCCGATATAAGATCGGTTTCACGTATCGCGTGCCTTGGCCTTAATACTAAATCGAGGGAATACAAACGTGAACAGGCAGGGTCGCCTAAACAATTTCTGTTGCAATCGGAAGTATGAAGCAACCTGATGCCAGGAATATCGTGAACGAGGAGGTCTTATATCGGGATTTGAGTGTATTTATAAATTCACTACACCTTGGTAAATCAAAAAAATCTGTCGCCAGTGAAGCCGCTGAAACTATCGTTAGCTCCTTCGATAATTTCAGTTTTATTCATGTAAATTGTTTTTATGACGTGAATAAGAGTCTAAATGTTTAAATATATATTTTGACTGAGACTTGATCGCCTTCACTAAACCTGCCCCAAGCATAATTTTTCTCCTCATATTGAACTAACAATTAATATAGTCATAGAATACAGTTTAGCAAAACTTTCAAAGGCTTTTGAAGAGCATTTGAGAATTAACAAATAATTACAAAAATAGATCACCGCAGCAGATATGCTTCGTACCAAGTCATCTACTCTATCAGTGTTTCGTTTAGGTAGAATTTTTATTTGGATTTAATCGGTTATAGAGTAATGATTAATATCGAACTGCTTTAAAACTAGGGTGTGTAAAAAAACGAAAGTCAATACAACTTTCTTTTATTATTTAGAGACCTTTTCATTTTTCAAAAATTTAGGATATAGGTCCGTAAACTGGGGCTTAGTGGCGCACCCTTGGTTCTGTATTTGAAACGCGGTACAGTAGGACTCGTCGGACCGGGTGTCGACTTTCGGTCACGCCTCCGCTACACCACTGGCGTTTCCCGCGACTCTGCGTGTGCGCCTACCAATCACAGCCAGCAGGGAAGTTAATGCGTGGGGACTACTGCCCTCCGAGGATTTCGATGCGACGAGTTCCAAGCCGACGGGTCCTACTTTATTACTTCTTCTAGGTTCTGCAACTAAGGTTTTACAATTGTTGATTACAAGGTTCATCATTTTTTTGCCCAGAGAAAACAAATAATTTATTCGGAAATGCAGAATCAAGCGTGCAACGCTTTCCCCGTATGCGCCGCTTAACCACATTTTATGATATAGAATCTTCTTTCGATTCTATAATAAAATTTTTGCTAATAACCTTGATTTGAGTTTTCTTTATTGAGGACTTTCGTTTGTCGACACCCTATATTTTACGTGTGTTTTGGCTATATTCACGAAAATTATTTTTTTTTCTAAGAAAATAAGTGATTAAATTCGTAAAGATCTCATGATTCAACCTATTCTGAATAAATGATTTTCAGAATAAAAAATGCAATGATAGTATAAAAGAGACTTTAAATTATAAATGCCTTCTGCTAGTCTTTGCCAAAGTTTCAAACACTTGACTCTGTTGAAGGGTAGTGTTCCAAAAGGGCACATTCACCATTTTTTCGATGATGAGATTGTCTTGAAAACTTAAATTAATTTCAATACATAGAAGGGCCATCCGTAAATTAAGTAACAGTTTTTTTAGGTGGGGGGGGGGTCGCAAAATTTCAAGATCTGTTACACAAGGAGGGGGTGTAATTGATCTTGCTTTATTATATTTTTAACAAATCAAACCTATAAAAATCCATGTATCCAATATTGTATTATAGCGTTCAAGTTCAGTAATTACGATAAAAGATTGTGATAAAGTTATAAAGACTTCAATACCAGTATAATTGAAATATTATTTTGATTTTCTCCATCATTATTCAGAAAAATATCAATAGAAACCAAAGTACTCTTTTAATTTTTGAAATTATGGTTAAGGCCGAGTCTAAGGCAAGATTCCTTTTACCGACATGTTACCGACATCGAGATTAGTTCACAGCTTAAGTGGTTCGTGTCCGTGCTGAATTTCTAGAATATTTTCAGAAGATACCGATGACGTCATAAAATGATATTACAGAATTTTGTGAAACGGATTTCGCGTGAACAATTTCAAGGTCATTTACCATCTAAATTAGTATAGTGGTGAGAAAAACAAAGATAATTTATTGTTCCCTTGTAAATAATACATTTAATTAAAACATTCTTTTCTTTCTTTATTTATAGCTCAATATCCTTTGATGACGTCATCGGTAAGCTTCGAGAATATTCTAGAAACTCAGCATAGACACGAACCCCTTGAGCAGTGAAATGGTATCAATGTCGGTAACATGTCGGTAACAGGAATCTTGCGTTGGAACCGGCCTGACACATCTACACTCTTGTACTTTTATAGATTTGACGACAGATGTAACAGGAAGCGAAAATATCTAATACCTTGAGTAAAAAATTTCAAACTTTGAAATTGTTGTTGAACATGTAAATTCAAGTAGTTTGATGAAATATTTGAGAAAATGGTATAATCTTATTTTATTAAATTTTAAGTATCATTTCATTATGATCGCCATCGTTCTTCAAGTACTGAGAAATATAATTACTAATCATAGATTAAAATAAATATTAAGTAATATTAGGAAAGCAAAGTTACTTTGTTCCAAAGAAATTTCTTTGGGGCGAAGAAATGGTTTTTGGTTCCAAATGACTCTTTTTTAAATTTAAAATAATTTTTTTCCATTCTGAAGTTATTTTTGGTTTAACGACGATGTATATTAATGAAATTCAAACAAGTTTCTTCGGTACAAAGAAATGGTTTGTTTGTTCCAATAATTTTTTTCAATTTGAAATAATTTCCTTCATTCTGAAGTTATTTTCGATTAAATGAAAAAATATTTCAATAAAACGGTTTTTTCAATTTAAAAGAAATATTTTTATGAGTGCTTGCAATTAACCATTCTTAAGTTTTAATTTGTATAATTTAAAGAAATGCAATTTTGTATGTTTTTATTGTTAATTTTCAATATTAAGAACTCTTCAATTTCAACTATTTATGCCATTCAAATTTCTGCAATTTTGAAGTGTTACATTTTAAAATTCTTGAATTTTGAAAACATAGAATTAAAAATTATTCATTTTTCAAGATTCATATTTTAAAGGTAGGTATGTAACTTCTCTTTTTTTACCATTTAATTCAACTTTAAAAAATGAAAAACAAAATTTTCTTCAAGTTCAACGATTTTTAATTTTAAATTTTCAATTTTCAATATTTGCAATTGAAGATTCATTAATTTGGAAAATTCATAGTTGAAAATGATGTAATTTTGGACGTTCAAAATGGAAAATTCTTCAATTTTTGAGACTTGCATTCAAAGATTCTTCAATACTTACTTTTTAATGGTAGGAAATGATGAAAAATAAATTTCAATTTTCAATCTTCAAAATTAAAATGTATTCAGTACGTAACAAAGGTCTGGGTGGAGTCCGAACCCTTTTTTCACCATTATCTTTATTTACATTATAAATAAATGTATAGTAAAGCATATATGAATTATATATGTATATATTTTTTTTTAATTCATGGGTAAACTTGTTACATCAAAAAATTTCCCTCCGTTTTTTTTAAGTTATTGAAATTTTCCAATAAAAACATTTTTTGTACTGACTCAGTAACTCAATAGCAAAAAATACATTTTTCTTTGTGTTTTGAATTGAAAATGCAATTTTTTAATTTTTAGTTAGCGTCCAAAGTTGTGGAAACTTGCGCCTTAAGAGACAAATATCTCCTCCCTCCGTTTTATCCGAATCGCAATGATATTTTCCAATTAAAGTTCTCATGTCACAATTTCAGGACTGACGTACGTCGTGTGAATTTTTTTTTCTAAATTGAAAAATCAATTTCCTGAGTCCGTTTTATGTCTAATGAAAAGTTGTTGAAATGGCGTTTATGCCCTTTCGAGACCAGCCTTCAGTTTACAATTCAGGGATTATTTACAATTAATTTTCATATGCATCTACATTTCCATTCAAAGTATCAAGTAAAATATTCAGGAGCACAACACTATTCTCATCACAAGCGTGCCAAATGAGAAAAACAAAATTAATTAATTAATTTTTAATTGACTAATAAACTCAACCTTCGAGTAAGAGACTTAATTTTCATATTATATTATATTAATTTTATATTAAAAGGGATATGTCATCTCCTTAAATCTATAGGAAAGTCTCACACAGTAGGGTTGTCCAAAAAATTATTTCAATTTCAAATTGACTTCCACATAAACTTTTGTTTGAAAACGGATTAATTTTAATTGAATCTAAATGCAAATTTTGTAGAAACTTTAAAATATTGAAATTATTGTGAAAAAACATTTCTGGACCTCCCTTATACATACTTTTATATCACTCATACATTTTGATCGAGTGTTTCACAATATAAAAAAAAGTCTTTTCGATCAGGTAGACTTATAGTGTAAAACTGTTGATAGGAATAGTAATATGAAATAATCACATATAATATATTATAGCACCTAATGACGGAGACACGAAATTCTCTCATTTGATGCATGATTAGGCCGCGTCTACTCCTCCGTGTTGTTTTTATCAACAGTCAAATCTAAAACCTATGTAGTTTATAATATATTGTGGAAACGTAGAGAAATTTAGGCTCTATTAGAGAAATACTACTCAGATACAGAAAATTCACTAACTACATTCAACTCCCGATATAAGAACGATTTAGGTTATGGCTTGCAGTGGCCTTGATCCTCAATCACGCTTGACTGAGCACCGCCACTTTCCGTCCCGTGGCTCCACTCATCATGGCGCTGCCTAGGAAATCAATTCTTAGAATATCGTGAACCGTGGATTCTTGTATCGGGAGTTCAGTGTATATGACCATTCACATTTTTTCATTTGAAATCACACAATTTTAGAATTTACCGAGTCGACATGAAATTAAAATATTTACCCAAAGAATAGACCTAAAATCTTTTTCTGTTATAAAAAGGTAATTCAGACTCTTTGAAAATCCGCCAGGTGATGAAGCCGTCCAGAATAAAGATGAAAAATTTTGTTTCTAACGGTTTGAAAGCTTATCTGATACTATCCGTCGGAGTACCTACAAAAATCAGTCCGGATAGAAATAATGTAATGTCATCTTTTCAAGATAATAATAAGTAAATAATAAAAGGACAAGTGAATAAAAATTTTCAAAAAAGAAATTTCATTTCATGATGAAATTTATGTCTGAGTTTTTCTAAACATTAATGATAAACATCAAATTTTTAGTGGTATATTTTTTTCTTTGAATGAGGCGATAAATTATGTTCTTGAAATTTTGCCAACACACTATAATTTGTTAGTACCGGTACAAAAAATTATCGGTATCTATAAGCAAAAAATTACCGGTACCAGGGATAAAATTTTTGGGAAAAAATTGTAAAGATTTAGTTTTTCTTTTCAAAGGTTAATTTCAAGTTTTGAGGATTTCTAAATATGCCAAAAAAGAATGTGGAAAATTTTCAGTATTTTTTTTTTACTTTTACAAGATCTTAAACAATTTTAGTAAAATTTTTAAGAATTTCGAAATATATTTTAAAGTTTTAGAAGTTTTTGAAAAATTCGAAAATAATGATTTTAAAGAAAAATCATGCAATTTTGCAAGATTAAAATTTTGTTTGAATCGAGAAATTTTAAGAGATATTTAGAAGTTATGAAAATTTTTTAAAATAATTTAGACTCAAAAGGATTTTTTAAGCAAATCTGAGAAAATTTTGATTCATGAAGATCTTTAACAAAAACTGCAGAAGCTTTTATAAAAGTTTTGAAAGATATTAAAAAATTTTAAAAAACTTTCAAAAACCCTTCGAAAGATTTTTAAAATTTTCAAAGAAGAATTTGGAAGATTTCAAAGTAGTTTTTTTCAGTTTTTAAAGATTCTTGAACATTTTAGGGATAATTCAGGTCAGTTTAAAAGACATTTATAAATCTTAAACGGATTAATAATGTTTTTAAACTAAAAAATTTCAGAAAATTGATAAGATATTCTTTTTCTAAAAATCTAGAAGTCCTAAACATCTTTCAAACTGACTCGAGTTTTTTGTAACATTTTGTTACATAAATTTGAAAAAAAAAAATTTTAATACTTTTTCGCCAAATCTGAAAATTTCGAAAATGTTCTTGAAAATTCTCAAGAAAATCATATTTATAATCCAAAAACAAATTAAAAAATAAATATATATTCAAAACTTTTATTTTGCATTGAAAATTATATCGCCCCTCCAATTATAATTTTGTTTGATTCATTTTTTTCTTTCTTGGCTGAAAACCCTTTTTTTTTTGAGAATTCAACTATTTGTTTTATAATGCTGTTCGGATTGATTACTTAACTATTTTGTTAAAAATACTTAACTGTTTTCGATTTACACAAAATGAGATTATATTTCGAATTGAAATATTAACATTTTAGTTGGCAATTCATTTCGTTGATTGAAAATGTAACTATTTTGTTGAAAATTAGTATTTTCCGTTAGAAAATTCATCTATTTGATGAAAAATTCGGCTCATTCGTTAAAAATTAACTTTTTTTCAAATATGTATTTCAGGGATAAAAAGTTCGATTGTTTGGTGGAAAGAATTTTGTTTTTGGGTTACATTTAAAAACAAATTGGATTGAAAATTAATCTCTTTTGGTTGAGAATTCAACTATTTAGTTAAAAACTTGTCCTTTTTGGACAAATTCAACTGTTTTTGATTCAAAATTGAAATCTTCTTTGTATAATATCAATTATTTATTGCCTTTTTTATTGAGAATTCATATTTTTTGTTAGATATTCACCTATTTGGTTGAAAATGAACTTCACTGTTGTAATTTTATAATTTTACATATCTGAAACCTTAAAAAATCTGTTTGAATTTTCTCAAGAAATTTAGGAGAATTATATTTATATAAGCTTAAAAAGGAAAAAAACTTGAAAATAAATAGTTATTTGAAGTTTTAATTTTATTTCTCTATTTCTGTTTAAAATTCTAAGTAAGGTATAAAGAACGAATGTAATAAGTTTTTGTTTGTACAAAACATTTCCTTGTTCATTGGTTTGTCTACTTATATATGTCTTGTTTAGTGAACTTTGAAAGAATATAAATAACATTTTGAGAAGATAAACATAAAAATATTTCATGTCTATATGATTCGGTAAATATATGACAAATTGTAGAAAAAGACGTCAAGTTTAGTCTCGATAATTCAAAGGCTTCCACAATTTTATATACGATTTTATATGGATTTGATCAGTTTTCAAATTTAAAAACTTTCATTTCATTGAAAACTTAAATTTGAAAACTTTGGGTTTTGAAACATTCAATGCTATAATAAGCCTCTCCTTAAAATTAATGGTACAAGTCTTAATCTAAAACAAAAGCCAATATACTATTGATCTAAGCATCCTATGGATTTAGTAGAATAATTATCTACAATGTCTAGATGATAATTCCTGGGAATATTTAGGTTCACAATTTTTTAAATATTTGAAATGGTACAAAGTGACGACCAGCGTCAAGGGGACGAACCCAGCGCCCAAGAAAATATATTTCTGTATTTTATCGATTTTTTTTTAAACATTACGTTTTAGGGTTTTTTACATTTAATTATAGTTGTGAAATTTCCAACGGTCCGCTTATTAAGAGCTATTTTTTGAAAATTTTCGAAAGGTGCAATATTTTTTTTGGTGCTGTTGACGATACTCAGTTTAGATAATAGTTTGCACATGATTTATCCATTCTCTTCCTATTAATAAATAATCAAATCACTGCATTGCATACAGATGGTTTGTTTTTACACAACGCCACTTATTCAATACAAAAATGAAAATAAAATGATTTTTCAAATGATACGAGGGTGAAGAGTTTAGAAATTCTCATTTCTAAGACTATTGTTAATATGATTAACCAGGCCTGAGATTGTATGGCGGCCATAGAGGTAGTAGAAACGTTGACATTTTTTTTTATTTTATTTTTATTTTTTGAGCTTCACAGTTTTTCCAAAATTTTAAAAATATGCAACGGGTTCCTAATTCACTGTTATGGCTGTTTCACCCTTTCGAAAAAATTTCTTAGGAAATTCAGTGCAAGCCTATAATGATTTTCTAATAATGAATTTCTTATCATGTGTTCGCATTTCTAGAAAAATTATTATAAAAAAACTTTATTTAGAAATGAATAATGTTGAAATATTGAAATGAGTAACGCGAAAAATACACACAGAAAAAAATTGGTTGAACAAAAAAAAACGGGTTTCTTGGACACACATGAAAATTTTGTTGAATCAAAGAAATTTTGGTTAATTCAATAATACATTTGATTAATCCAATCAAATTGATTGGGTCAACCCAATATTTTATTGTCCATATAATAACCATATGCTGTGGTTGAACCAACAAAACTTTGTCGGTTCAACCAAGTCGTTTTCTGAGTGTAGAGAAACTGCAAACAAATTATTGATTTAGTTAACGTAGGATTTCGAAGCATTTCGAAGAATTTCTATGTATTTCAAAAATCTTTGGAAATCCTACAAAAATCTTTGACATTCCGTGAAATTTTTTGAAATTCTTGAAATTCTGTGGAATCTTTCAAGATATGTTCTGAAGAATTTACAGAATTTTAAAGCTTTCAAGCTATTTCAACAGATTTCGAAAACTGTCAAGAAATTTCAAAAATGTTAAGCAATTTCAAGGCATCTGTTAGGATTTCCAAAGATTTCAAGAGATTGCAAAGAATTTCACAGGGTTCAAGGGATTTTACAGGAGCTGCAATTATTTCAATTATTTCAATTTCAATTTACGGGATTTTGAGCTATTTTAAGCTGTTTGAAGCAATTTTACGAGATTTCGAAGAATTTCAAGAGATTTCAATAATTTCAAGGAATCTTCCGATTTACCAAATTTTAAAAATATTGAACTATTTCATTAGATTTTAAAAATTTTCAAGAGAATAGAAAAATTTTGAAAAACGTCAAAGAATGTTACAGTATTTCCAAATATTTCCAAAGATTTAAAAGGATTTCACAAGATTTAATGGATTTGAAGTAATTTCATTTATTTCAAAGGATTTACGGAATTTTAAAAGATTTGAACGATTTTACACTATTTTGAGCTTAATTTGAACAGATCCCAAAAAATTCAAAAAGATTCAAAATTTAATGTCAAATTTTAAGGATTTCTACAGGAATTTGGAAAACAAATAAAACTAAATTTCAATCTACAAGGATTTCAAAGATTTCTAGAGTATTAAACCCTTTTTTCAAAGAACTCTAATGAATAAGTTTAATATAATTTATATTGAAGAGATTTTCAATTATTCCTACGATTTCAATCGATTTTGAGAGACATCACGAAATTTCTAGAGAATTTTAGGGAATAACATAAATTTCATTGCAAGGGATTTCTACGGATTTCAACGACTTCAAGAGATATGAAAGAATTTATAAACTTTCAAAGGATTTAAAATATTCTTCATTATTTGAAAAGTTTCAAAGAATTTCAAGACAGTCCAAAAATTTTTTAAGGAATGTCATGAATTTTTTAGGATTTCCAAAGATTTCAAGGGATTTTGATGAAGTTCACAAAAATTTAAGGTATTTTATAGGGCCTAAAATAATTTTAAAGGATTTATGGGATCTTGACAGATTTTAAGCAATTTCAACATATTCCAAAGAATTTCAGGAGATTTAAAAAACTTTTTTTGATTACGAATGAGTTTATGCTTGATTTTAAGATATGTCTAAAGAAATTCAGAAAATAAATCAAGGGATTTTAAGGTATTTCAAAATAAAATTCTATCAATAAGTTACATTTAATTTAAATAAAAGCGATGTTAAATGATTTCCAAATTTCCACATTTCATTTGAAGGGATTTTTACGGATTTCAATGCTTTCAAAGGATAGCAAAGAATTGAAAATGTTTCAAAGGATTTTAAGTTATTATAAAATATTTCAAAGTAACTCGAAAAATTTTGAAGAATTTTGTGGACTTTTCAAAGATTCCAAGGAATTTTTAAAACAACTTCACAAGCTTTAAGGAATTTCTAGAGAACTTTTAAAAAATGTCATTTATTTTATTTTCAAGGGTTTTCAAAATAATTATTCTAACATATTTCCAACTATTCCAAAGATTTCAAGAGAATTCAAAAGGGGATAACCAATTTCTAAGGGATTTCTATAGATATTAACTGATTTTAGAGATTTGTTATTTTAATGCTAATTATCCTATATCTTTTTCTATATAATGTTTTTATATAATAGATTTTCTATAGTCGCGAAAAAATCATAGCAAATTCATCATATGAAAATAAGTATAGACCTTAACACTTTTTTTTTAACTTCAGGCCTGTCCAAATCTGGAAGTAGTGGATTTTCGGATTTCATCAAAATTAATAAAAAAAACTGATTTTTTCAATTCGGGAATATAGTTCACATTTGATAAAGTATAGTCTGTCTATAAATTATAAGATAAATGTCTACCCTAAGCACTAATATTGTATTATTAATTTCTACGTTATTCAGTTCTCATGAAATACATAAATATCAGTATATCATAAGTGATCTCACATTACCCTAGTTTTGCACAATCACACTCAGAATCGATACAATTAAACCTCAATCACGCTTTTAACATTCTGGATGAAATACACGAATACGATTACAATTTTACAGTTTTAAGTGTCACCGTTCAGCTCGTAAATCAAGCATTAAACGGAATATTGACTCAGCAGTATCATGAGACGGACGTAATGCAATTTTTAAATTAATTTTATTCGTGTTTAAAAATTATTGATAGAATGCAAACATCAATCAAATCTTTTTTTTATCGTTTTAACTAGACAGAGTGCGTAAAAAATTCTGAAGATTTCAGATATATCAAATCAAAATTTCAACAAAAAAGTTCATTTTGAACCAAATAGTTGACTTTTCAACCAAAATAGATGAATCTTCGAGAAAAAAATGACTAGTTTATATTTCAATGAAAACAGTTGAATTCATCCAAAGAGCCGAATTGACAACAGAATAGTTGAATTTTCAACATCCTCAACCAAAAGAGATTAATTTTCCACCATAGAGATGAATTTTCTACCAGAGAAGATAAATTTTCAACAAAACTATTTTTTCATAATTGATAGTAAATACAGACATTATTGTTGAAGTACAGGCACAAATATCAGTATTTGATTTTCCAGCCACTTTTTTTAAAATTCGATTTTTTTTAATAATCATAAATGGGCATCTATTTAAGACAGAAGTTTCTATTTTTTTGTAAAGTTTTTGTTCTTAAATGTGAACACGATTTTTGGAAATATTTCAAAAAGATTTCAGGAACGCATGTAAGCAATTTCCAGAAAATTCAGGATTTGCATCAGGACCACTTAATAAACCGTTTCAGCAAAGAAAAAAAACGCGCTCCACCTAGTTGAAATGGTAAAAAGGCCTTTTTACGAGAAGTCTGAACTAAATATGAATCACCAAATTCAAGTATTACTTGAATGGATTTTAAAATATATTTTAAAAGTCTTAATTTGAAGATAGAAAATAAGATTTTTTTTATAAAACATGTAGATTTTCGCAGCTCTTACTTTTACTGTCATTCAAGCACATTTTGTTCAGTATTTCTCTGGCGAGATTCAGGCTCAGAGCTGTCTTGCTTCCGTGAAGTTTTGACAGAATTTTACCCTTGCTGCCTCGCCGGCGTAATTTCTTGTCCCGAGTCTCTCGTAAACGAATTTGTTTCAAAACTCCGACCAAAAGTTCATCGACGTTGTGTTGAATACCACTGGAAGTTTCTATGAATTTGCACTCTCGAGATGTTGCCAACTGTTTACCCTCTGGAAAGACAAGTTTAACAAAATTATTCCTCAAATGATGTTCAGATGGTTAACGTCGAAAAAGATAATTAACAAATTAGAAATTACTCTTCACGGCTAGCTTCAACCAATCTGGACTTGGAAGTGCTTGCGAAACTTAACGACCCTGAAGTTTGCTATAGCTTCAAACTTCAAACTTCTGTAATTAATTATAAACAAACTATAAGCCTCTGAGCATCCGATGAAGAACGAAAAAGACCTGTGGATTCGCTTTCGACATACCTAGGTGCACTTTTTTTTACCAATTTTTTAAACAGTAACATTTTTTGTATGTTCTAAAATCATTATAAACAAACTAAGAGTCCGTTCGACAAACCAAAAACACCTTTGGACTCGTCTCCGAAATAACGATACGCTCGCCTTTTTTCAACACAATTTTTAAATAATTATTTCATTCGTTAATAATTTCAAACTTCGCCAAGCATGATGGATAAACTAAGTATCAAAACAAAAATCTAATAACATCTTTGGATTTTTTTTTCGAAATATCTAAGTGGGCTTTTTTACCATTCTTGTTGATAATTTTTCTACTTCATTCAACGAATCCAGAGGTGTTCAACGTTTTTTGGGCGGACACTTAGTCTTTCATAAAATTATTTACAAAAGCTCACTTAGATATTTTCAAATAGAATCCCAAAGTGTTTTCGGTTTTTTTGATTGTACGCTTAGTTTGTTTATCATGCTTTGCAAAGTTTCAAATTATTAACAAAGCATTAAATTGTCTGAAAATAGTTTTGAAGAAGTGCATCTAGAAGTGTCGAAGGCGAGAACAATTTCTGTCTTAAACAATCTCTCTTTTTGGGGATATTTTTAGGTAGCGTCCGTTAATCACGCAAGGATTATTAATGAAATATCAGACCCTCTCCCCCTTCGCAAGGTAAGATTTCGCTGACCCCCCACCCTATAAAGCCTTACGAAATTTTGGAAACCCCCTCATAAACAATGATTGAATTGTTTTAAAAAATAATTTTTCAACTGGCATTAATTATTACCTTATTCTCAGTGAAAAGTTGACAAAAAGTTAAAATTTCATAACAAATCACAACTTTCTAGCATTAATTCAAGAGAAATAAGTTATCAACGATAATATATTGTTTAAACAATTATTTTTGTTAACTTTGATTCATTATTATCTCTCGACCAGTAAAAAATTAAGAAAATGTTGGCAATTTCAGAAAAAAGTGCAACTTAATAGCATTATTCTAAGAACACAGTACTATGAATAATAATAAATTGTTGAAGATTTTTTCTATGTTAAAAGTGATTTAGGCCTTTTTTCTCAGATCGAAAATTTGAAAAGAAATTGAAAAGTTCACAAATAAACTACGACTTTCTACCTCTATTCTAAGAGAAAATTACAATAAACAATATTAAATTGTTTACAACATTTTTTCTACCTGCTTGTTAGAGAAAGGAATATTTCATGTAATATGAAAAAAACATTTTCTGAACAAACCAATAAAAGAATTAAAACTAAAAACTAGCAAAACCCCATTTGTTCAATTATGAAGTTTTTTTGGGACTCCATAAAGCAGGCTCGTGGAGATGGAATTCTAAAAGTAATTATTTATTTCTTTCATTTATTTATTCATCAGCCAAAATTGATTCCAGCTATCCATGCCTTTTAATTACAGTAAAAATATATAATGATAAAAAATACATAACTTCCACGAAAATCAAAATATTTTGTGAAAGGTAAAAGTACTCTAAGGAAAATTCTATATCAGGGTGGATAAATTTAAAATAAAATGACTAAAAACGTAAACGGAAGAAAAATTTGTCTACATATTTTGATGAGAAACTATATTTTTTTAATAATAGAACTTTGACATACTTCTCCAAACTGGTTAGATGTTTCGTGTTAAAAAAAATTCATAACCAATATTGAATTTTGATGTTATATTTTTTGTTGTCTACCGTAGTGTAATTATTTTTTGTCGATGGAATGGCAGTTTTCAATCTAGATAGTCTAAACCAGAATATTTTTAATTTTTAGCTTTAAAAAAGAATTCCTCTCCAGCTCCGCATGGGGTTCGAACCCAGGTTCTGCCAGGCCGGCAATCTGTGAGAACTGGGTTCGAAACCCGGCTGAGCCGAAGATACATTTTTTTCACAGATAAAAATTTAAACCAGTCTGGTTTAGACTATGTAGATCAAGAACCGTCATTCCATCGACAAAAAAACAATAACCAATATTTTTGCACAATTTTGTGTTAGATCTTCAACACCTTTCCAAAATTTGCTTTACCATGGATCAAAAATAGACGAAATCCCCCCGAAGAAAGGGATCATTGAAAAATACAACAAATTTGTTTAGACTTAAAGCGAACAGCGTAACATTGGTTAAAGAAAAGTGGGAAGTAGGGGAATGTAGATGCATTAAGGAAGAATTAGGAAAGGGATGTACGGAAATGAGGGAAAGTGAGGGGAATCAAGGGAAAACGAGGGGATGAGAAGTGATGAAAAATAAAGAGAGGGAAAGTAGAGGTAGTAAGACGAAATGGGTAGAGGGGAAGTGAGGGGGAATTGGAGGAAGTGTGAGGGGAGAAAGTGAGGGGAAATTATTGGAAGAGAACTATGGTAGAAAGGGAAGTGAAGGGAAGGGGCTAATAGGGTAGTGAGGGTCGATAGGGGAGTGGAAGTAATAGCTGGGGACGAAAAGTAGAGGAAACGAAGTGTTAACTGGTGAAATGAAGAAGGAGGAGTTAGGGGAAATGAGGAGACGGGAAGAAGGGAAAGTCAGGGAGAATAAAAGGAAGTGAGGGAAAATGAAGAAAGGGAGTAGGGGAAGTGAGGGACAATTAGGAGAAGTGAGATGAAATGATGAGAGAAGAAGAGATAAGGAATGTGCAGGGGGCAGTGAAGGGGAATGAGAGAAGAGGAAGGCTTGGAGAATGTTGTGGGGGAAGTAAAGTGAAATGAGGGGGAAGATGTAGAGGGAAGAGAAAAGGAAGGGCAAACTGAGAGAGTAAGGGGAAATGAGGAGAGATGAAGTACGTAAAGCGCGGCGAAATAAGAGAAGGGATAATAGGAAAAGCAAGGGGGGAAAGAGGTGAGGGGGGTATGGAAGCGAGGGAAAATGAGGGGAGGGAAAGTAGAGGAAATAAGGGTAAATGGGGAGAGGGGACAAAAGGGGTAATAAAGTAAGGAGAAAAGATTGGAATCGAGCGAGGGTATCCAGGAAAGTGAAGGGGCCCCCCCCCTCCCCCCACCCCCCCCCCGGCGGGGGGGAGTGATGGCTAGACAAGGAAAGTAGGGGAAATGGAGTGTAAGCTGGTGAAGTGTGAAGAGGGGGTAGTAAAGGAGGAAGGAGTTGGTGAATGGAGGGTAGTCAAAGGGTGAAGTGATGGGTCGGGAGGTGAAGAAGGGGGAGTAAGGGAAGAAAAGTATGGGAGGGGTAGGTTTGAATGACTTTATTAACGTCTTGATAGGCTACGAAGCTTTTTTTTATAGGTCCGGGGTGCCTAATTTGACTTTTTTTTAAATAAGTATTATTTTTCATTCTTACCACTGGGAGAAATAACTCGACTCCTGGCGAGGTCCGACTTGTTTCCCACTACAATAACGGAACGGTCCTGTGTATAGTGTTCTCTCCAGAGATAATTTAACATTTCTTCTGCAACCTGGAAACTGGGACGTGATACTATGGAATAGATTACGACACAGGCATGTGGCTCGTAAGTTGAGAGAGAATTTTCCACCTATTAAATAAAAATTCACATTAAAAGGATATTAACTTACTCAACTCTACAGTGGGGAAAAATGGGAAACTTACATAACTTTTAGCACTAGACTTCCATCTAATTTGGAGTCATAAAAAAATGGATGATTGATGATAAAAATGCAAATAGATACCACAGAACGAATTTGGGAGAACCCTCCTAATTTTCCTCTAATTTGATAAACAATTATCATTGTAAAGTCTACCCCATTATTTTGTTTGATCTATTAAAATTCATCAGGAGAGGGTAAAAACATTAAGTGACCGTTCAAAAAAATACACAACACTGATAGCGGAGGGTGGGCGTAACGCAGAATGTGACATTACACACGTAAAATAAAAAATGTGAATAACAATTTTCTGAAACGCTTAAGAATAGAAAATTAATTATATTGTCCACCTTCTTAAAGAATTTCTCTTTTTTCCCCTGTTTTCAAGAAACTTTCCCTTTTTCTCGATTTTTCGATTCAATTTAGTGGAACAATGAAATATTTTGTTGAAAGTTTTTTTTTTTAGTTGAAAATTAATTCTCTTGACTAAAAATTTAACTAATCGATTTTTGACTGAAAATTCGACTATTGAATTTTTCGTGGAGAATTCATCTTGTTTGGTTGAAAATTCAATTATTTAGGCTTCCATCTTTTCATCAGAAAATCTCACTCTATCCATTTTCTGTTCGAAATAGATCGTTTTTAGTTGAAAACTAAACTGTTTGGTAGAAAATTCATGCATCTTGTTCTAAATTCGTCTTCTTTATAGAAAATCATTCTTCTTTATTGAAAATTGAAATACCTGATTGTAAGTTGAAGTTAAAATTTTATTTCATTGGTTGAAGATTGAACTATTTTGCTAAAAATTCACAATTTTTTGGTAAAATAAATTATTTGGACTGCAAACTATTTCTTTGCAAATTTATATATTTTCTTGTGACGTCGCCTGTTTTGGTAGAAAATTAATATTTTTATTGAAAATTCAATTACTTGGTTAAAATTTCAACTATCTAGCTAAACACTGATTTCTTTTGGGGAAAATTTGATATTTTTCGGTTTAAAGTATAATTGTTTGGTTCAAATTAATATATTTTTGTTGAGGCTTTCACTATTCTGTCGGAAATTCATCTCTTTTAGTTGAATTCAACTGTTTTTGATTTAAAATAAAAATATTTTTTCTTTTGAATATAAACTATCACATTTTTCTTTAAGGATTGATATTCTTTGATTGAACTCGACTGTTTCTGGTTTAAAAAGTGTGTTCTAAAAAAGCCGACATCTTGGCTTGAGAATTAAACTATTTATTTGAAAATACACCTGTTTGGTTGATAATTAATTATTTTGTTGTAAATTCAACTATTTGGTTGAGAATTTATATTTGAAGCTTGAAAATTTAACTATTTGGTTGAAAATTCCACTATGTCGTTAAAAGCTCAACTACTTTGTTGCATATTTAATTATTTTGTTAACATCACAACCATTTTCTAAACAAGGCATCCTTTCCTTTTAAAATTCAACTTTTTGTTGAAAATTCTTCATTTTAGGTAAAAGAAAATTCGTACCCCTGGATTAAAAATGCATATTTTGTTGTTGTTGAAAATTCAACTGTATTCTGAAAAATTTGTCTTCTTGCTTTGAGAATTCAACTATTTCGTTGAAAATTCAACTGTTTTTTCTTGAAGCCTAATCTTTCTTGTTTGAGAATTGAACCACTTGGTTTGAAAATTTTTCTTTATATGGTGAAAATTCCACTATTTGGTTGTAAATTCAACAATTTTCTTGGAAAATTGTAGCTTTAGCTTGGAAAAATCAACTGTTTGATTTTAAATACAAGTTCTAAGTTGATAATTAGTTTTTTTGTTGAGAATTCAATTATTTGGTTGAAAATTCATCTTTGTAGGTTAACAATTCAACTATATGGTTCAAAGTTGAAGTGTTCCTTTGAAAATATCATCTTTTTGTTGAGAATTCGAATTCTTTGTTAAAAAGTCATCTTTTTGGATTGAAATTCAACTTTTTTGTAAAAAATTTCACTATGTGGTTAAAAGTTGCACTATTTGGTTGAAAATGCAATTTTGTTGTTGAAAATTTGTCTTTTTAAATTGAAAATTAATTATTTCTTGTTGAAAATTCATTTTTTGGTAGAAAACTCGTCCCTCTGGATTAAAAATTTATTTTCGTTAAGAATTCAACTATCTTCTGAAAGTTCATCTTCTTGGCTTGAAAATTAAACTATTTCGTTAAAAATTCAACTGGTTTTGCTTGAAGCTTTATCTATTTTGTTTATGAATTCGACCACTTGATTGGAAATTCCTCTTTGTAGGTTGAAAATTCAACTATTTGGTCAAAAATTCAACTTTTTCATTGAAAAGTTGTTCGTTTGGTTTCAAAAATAACCGTTTTATTGTAAATGCAACTGGTTGGTTAATAATTAGTTTTCTTTCGTTGAAAATTCAATTAATTGGTTAAAAATTCATCTTTGTAGGTAGAAAATTCAACTGTATGATTAAAAGTGAAATTATTTGGTTAGGAAATTCATTATTTTGTTGAAAATTTATTCTTTTTTGTTCAGAATTTCACTGCCTTTCAAAAAATGAATCTTCTAGGCTTTAAAATTAAACTATTTGTTTGAAAATGTAACGGTTTTTGGTTGCTGTTAATTCTTGTTTTGTTTAAAAATACGATCATTTCGTTGAAAATTCTTCTTTGTGTGTTCAAAATATGACTATTTGATTAAACGTTCAACTATTTTGTCGAAAATTTGTCTTTTTGCACTAAAAGATCAACTGTTTAATTGTAAATGCAACTGATCCTTTGATAATTAATTTTTATGATGAAAATCCAAATATCTATCTGAAAATTCATCTCTGTAGGTTGAAAATTCAAAAGTCATCTTTTTTTTAAATTAGACTGCTCTGGATTGAAGATTCATATTTTTTTAGTAGCAAGTTCAACTTTTTCAATTAATTTTTTCAGGTTTAAAAGTTAACTGTTTCCCATTATATTCGACTTTGTATTCGGAAATTCAATTCATTTTTTGAAAATTTATCATATTCATATGGAATTCAATGTATTAAAAGCATTTACTCTCTTATTTTCTTGAAAAATCCTACTTCCCCTGCTTTGAGCGCATTTTGGGGTGTCAAGTCTGTTAAAACATTATGTTTGTCTGCTTTTGTATTTTATCTTAGGCATTTATCAAATGAAGTCGAAGGAAAAATTTTGACTCAACATGAATTAATATTTCATTATCTCTCGAATTTGCAACATTTTTCAAGAAATACAAAGCACAAATCATCTTATAGTCTGCTGGAGGCAAAAAATAGAAGACCTACCATAGAAAGGAAAGAAGATTGAATATTATGTTCTCTGATCCCTCTCATTGATCTAATTATCTGAAGGTAGGGATAGATTGAGGATGGAATCTTGCAAATACTAGAGTAATTTTGACATCGATACCACAAGGCTAATGCTTTTGAAATTGAGACATGGTGTCGAATACATGTTTAGCTACAAGATGAACAGATATGAAGGGAATTTCACATTAACCTATATTACCAGCAACAATGTGATGACCCGTAATAATATTGCAGATGTGACTCAATATCTCATAAGCTGAGTAATATTCCCCTTAAAAGGCGATAACGTTCAACGTGGAAGCAGGGGACAATAGAAAATTAATGATCATAAACCTCTCAAACGCTATATCGCTAAATTGGTGACACTTAATCCTTGCAGCTTAAAATTTATGAGTGGTTATTAGAGTCCCAAATAAAATAAAAAAGTAGAAATCGTTCCCAATTTTTATAAACGAGCGCTAGAGGGCAATTCTCAAATATAATATTACCTTTTAATTGATCCTCTCAACAAATAAGGCTCCTTACATACATTATTATAGGGTATTTAGAAGAGGACTTGAATCCTACTGAAAGCCCTAGTGGAAAAAAAATATACAAGAAAGTGCAACATTTCTAGAACTGTAATTTTTTGTTAAAACATGTACTTTTTTTCACAAAAATTAACAAAAAGATACAATTATACACAAATAGATCATTTTTTCCTTGTACTGTCTTGAAGAAAAGTAAAAAAATCAACAATAACGTATAAGTTACTAAAATTCAAAAATTTCTATAACTTTTTATGAATATTTTTTCACTTTATTGTGAAAATCCACTATTAGAGAAAACTACAGAATTTTACTTTTTTTTTGGATGTTGCACGTTATAAAAACACTTTTATTTTACATAAATTATTGTATAAAATTACAAATTTTTACAAAAAATAGAAGATTTTACAAAAGTTGAAATATTTTAAGACTGCACTAAAAATTATATTGTGAATACTGGTAATTTATTATAGAAATGTAAAAACTTAGGCAAGAAAAAAGTATAAATTTTTATAAGCAATACTTTTAGAATCCGCATCAACTCACAGTGGGAAGAATCGGAAATTTACTTTTCATAATCCCGTGCAGCCTACAATTCTTCGCCGATATTATTTTTTTTTAAATACTCAGGATTAATTCATGCATACGGTGCTTGACCACAACAAAAAACTTCTTCTTGATTAAAAATTCCGAAATATCTCATGAGAGTAGTATTTAGAATGTAAAATAACCAGTAGTCAAAAATTACCATTATATTAGATATTCTAATAACAAATTGTATTCTTTGGAAGTATTGTTTTTCTCATTAAATAACTTTAAAATTATTTCTAAATTATAATAAAATGCTCCAGAGAAATATAAATCATACATTTTTGTATTGTTAAGAACAATATAATAATCAAGTTGAAAAATGTATCGTTTTTCATCGGGGAAAAAATATACATTCTGCTAAATCAGGAAAATGTGTTCAAACTTTGAACTTTGAAATTTTAATTGTTCTATTCAAAAAATTTTTAATATGGAAGTTAAATTATTGAATTTTGATGCATAAATAACAATTGAACAATTATCAACTCAAAAAAAATTTGAGTTAGTTTAAGAGATATTTATAAGTTTTGAAAAGATCCAAACTTAATTTAAAACTTCAAAAGATTCTAAAAAAAAAATTCAAACAATATAGTTGAATTTTCAATCTAAATATGAATTTGCAAAAAAAAAATACATTTTCAACCAAGAATGAAAAAGTTAAATTTAAGTTATAGAATTAATTAAAAAAAAAAAACGAATTTTCAAAAAAATTGTTCCATTAAAAAAAAAAGGAATTCTCGACCAAGCAGTTGAATTTTTAAACAAAAAATTTTGAATCCAAAAATGTAAGTTTTTAAAAGCATAAAAATCATTTTCGGCCAAGTGATTAAATTTCATACCAAAAAGATGAAATTTCAACCACGAATATTAATTATCCATAAAAAAAGACGAATTAAAAAAATATATAATTTACAACAAAGAAGATCTACTATTAGCCAAAAATGAAATATTTCAATCTGAGTTTGAAAAGATAATTTCAAACGAAGACATGAACTATTTTTTAACAAAATGATTCAATTTTCAGCCAAAAAATGAACTTCTAACAAAGTACTTTATGTTTGAACCAAGTAGTTACATTTTCAATCAAAAAACATACATTTTCAACAAAATAGTGGAATTTTTAACCAAACAGTTAAATTTTCAATCTGAAAATATAAAATTTCAACGAGAAGAAAATCATTTTTAACTCAGTAATTAAAATTTTTATCAAAACGATGAATTTTCAATCAAGAACATCTATTGTCTACCAAAAAGACAAATTTTCAACGAAATACATGAATTTACAACAAAAAGGGTCCATTTTCAACCAAAAAGGGGAAATTGATTGTGCAGAAAACTTTCAATCTTCATTTATAGATGAATAAACTGGGAACCGTCACTAAAAATCATATTCACCTTTTCCAGTATTCGCGGTCAATTTCCTGTTCTATTTTAATTTCCGGCTATTTCTCGGTTTTCCCAGTTAGTAGTTTCAATATCTAAAAAATGTTCTGTTTTTAATTTTTGCTGGGAAGCAGTGACAACATTTTTGCTATTCGGCCGTAATTTTTCGTTTTCGCTAATTCAGATTTAGAGAGTTTAATTTTGCAAAGGCGCTGACAAACAGCTTACTATATCAAAGTTGCCCTCCACCGCTTAAATTTGTAGCTCGCCTTTTCCTAATTATTATGCGAATTGGATTCTTCATCGAAGGGAAAAAATAAAAATGAGAATAAATAATTAATCTTTGCGGCGAGCTCGACGGAGGACGATAATCAGTGGATGGGTACGAAAAGCGATTGTGCAGCGATGAACTGTATGAACCCTGCCTCATTTGCATAATTGAAATGGGAATTATCGTTCCGATTATCCATGAAATTAATTCAATCGAGTGACATTCACTGGCTGTTCTGACGAGTGACGAAATAATTTTCTTGTTTTCTCGTTTCTTCGTTCGTTAACCCATAAATATTTAATGTACCTAAGTCATAAATGTATCACTTTGAAGCGTTTCGTTTTATGGGATGAGCAATCGATTAAGCAGCAGAATGTAGGTAATTGCATTCGGGTAATTGCATTAGAAACGACTCGCTCTCGGTTTACAGAAACCATAGGAAATCCATTGGGTTTAAGTAGGGGAGAGGAGGGTATGTTGGCACACCTAAGGGGTCGTCCATAAACTACGGGGTGTAAGTTCTTCTGAATAAAATTAATGTAGGGGAAACCTCCCTATAGTAGATACTAGATAACGCAACCTACAGGGGATAATCAATGAATTAAGAGTACAAATAAAAGGAAAATATTACATTTTAATTTCTAGTTACTTAAGTTTCTTAGATTTAAGACACCATACGTGCTATAGCATGTATAGTGTCTTGAATGTTAATTAAATTAATTATTTTGCATACATTAGTATTTTTTAATCATGATAGTCCACTGCAGGGAGGTTACCCCTGCAGACCGCATATTTAATTCAATAAAGAAAACATTCAATCCCTAAGATTACAAGTCGAAATATATGGCAAACTCAACAAAATAGTTGAATTTTCAACAGAAAAAGATTTTCTAACAAAATAGATGAATTTTTGAATCCAAAAAGATGAATTCTCAACAACAACGAAATAAATTTCCAATCGAACAGTTGCATCAACAATAATATAGTTAAACTTTCAAGCAAAAAAAGTTCATTTTCAACCAAGAAAGATGACTTTTCTACCACAAAAGATGAATTTTCAATCCAAAAGAACGAAGTTTTAAAAAAACTTTTGTTTCATGTTTAATCCAGAAAATGGAATTTCTACCATAAATGAGGAATTTTCTACCAAAAAACGAGTTTTTAACAAAATAGTTCAATCGTCTACCAAGTAGATCAAGTTTCAATCAAAGAAGATGATTTTCGAACCAAATAGTTGAGCTTTCAAATGAAAACTGTTTTCGAAAACAAAAATAGAATTTTAATAACTTTTAGTTGAAAAAATTAATTTTTGAACGATACGATCAATTTTCAACAAAAAATATGAATCAATGATTGTAGACATTTTTTAAATAGTAAATCAAGAAGTTGTTTTTTCAACAAAAAATTACGAATTCTCAATAAAGTAGTTAAATCGTTAACCAAACGGAATAATTTTCAACTGATCCATTTAATTGTTAAACCAGAAAGTATCAATTTTCAACCAAGAAAGATAAATTTTCTACTAAGGAAGATGATTTTTTTACCACAAAAGGTGAATTTACAATCCAAAACGACAAAATTTTAAGAAAACATTTGAATTTTCATCCAAAAAAGATGACTTCATCAAAGTAGTTGAATTTTCAAGTCAAAAAGACAATATGTTTAGAAGACAGTTGAATTCTCAACCCGAAAAGTTAAATCTTCAACAAAACAGTAAGTTTTTTTAACGAAAAAAAGAAAAGACAACATTTTTATTTAAAAAAATTAGTTCAATGAGAAAGAATTCTCTACCTGTTGAATCAGCCAAAAAAAAAAGGATTTCAACCAAATGATTTAATTTACAATAAAAAATATGAAGTTTCAACAAAAAAGATAATTTTCAATCAAATAGTTTAATTTTCTACCGAATAGTTCAATTTTCGAGCCAAACAGACGAATTCCCTTCAAAACAGATCAATGTTCAAATCAAATGATGTATCAATTGTAGCATTTAAAAAAAAAAGTAGTTAATCTTCAAACCAGGTAGCTGATTTTTCAACCAAAAAATAGGATTTTTCAACAGAATAGTTAAATTCTCAACCAAAACAGATTAACTTTCAACTGAACATTTTAATTTTCAACCTAAAAGGATTAAAGATTGAATTTTTACCAAACAAGACAATTTTTCAACAAAATACATAAATTTTCTGTTAAATTGTTACATTTTCAACTAGAAAAGATCAATTTTCAATTAAATATATCATGCTTGAATAACAAATGGAATAGTTCAGTTTTCAGTTTAAAAAATTAATTCTCAATAACAAAAAAATACGAATTTTCGACAAAACACTTACATTTTCAACCGAAGAGATGACTTTTCGAATAAAATGAGAAATTTTTAACAACAACAAAAATAAAATTCCAACAAGGGAGTTCAACCCAAAAAATGATTGCTTTACCAATAAGATTAATTTTCGAAAAATTGAATAGTTAAATTTTCAGTGAAAGATATGAATCTTCAACAAACAAACAAAAATCAAATTTGAACAAATTATTTCAACATTCCACCAAGTTATTGACTTTTCAAATAAAAAAAGATGACTTTTTAGCAAAATAGTTACATTTTCAACAAAATAATTGAATTTTGACTCAAAATAAATGTTATCTAATTTCGTAACATTACTTCTAGTGACTTCCCTTCGCCTGTTGCCAACCGTAGATGTTGGAGGAAGCCCCTCCCCCCTCCTTCCTTTAAATTTCTAACGTAATTTATGGACGAACTCTTACAATAGGAGGGGGGGGGGGGTCTTAAATTTTAAAAATCATCCTTATGTCATTAATAGACTTTCCTTATGTCAATAAGATTCTCTTGAATAAAGAGTTTAATTCTTAATAATAGTTTGATTGAAAATTCATCTTTTCTAGTTGAAAATTAAACAACTTGACTGAAACTTCATGTATTTTGTTGAAAATTCGTCTTTTCTGGTAGAAAGTTAATCTCAAATCCTTTCTCGTTGAAAATTAAAATTTTTAGTTGAAAACAAATCGGTTTTGGTTGAGACCTCTCGGATCGGACCTCGAATTTTCAATTTTATAAGTTTAAAAATCTAGATATGTGATAATTATTTATAATTTTTGTAACTATTTTTCAACGTCGTATAAAAATTACAAGGTGATATTATTAA
The DNA here is from genome assembly GCA_932178445.1 of Andricus quercusramuli. Taxonomy (NCBI): domain Eukaryota; kingdom Metazoa; phylum Arthropoda; class Insecta; order Hymenoptera; family Cynipidae; genus Andricus; species Andricus quercusramuli. Next base: position 197,814 of record CAKNXH010000189.1, read on the forward strand.
TTACACTACACTTTGAACACAAAAACGAAAAAATCTAGTTCCGATCCAAGAGGTCCTACTGTATTTTGTTGAAAATTTGTATTTTTTTGTTCAAAAATCAACTACCTGGTGTAGAGATTAACTCCGTTGAAAAAGATGCCGCCATTGATTTAAACGACTTTTTTTAAAAATCCTTTTCTTGCAGCCGCATAACTCCTACATTGGCTAATTTTTTTTACAACTTGTGTTAAAAAAATGATTAAATTTTTTATATTTATTGCACTTTTTTCAGTGAATTTTGTTGGAATCTATGCTGAAGCTCCATGTTACATTTCACACGCCATAATTAAAATGATAAATGATGTTACAGAAAAGCAATTATACATTTTCGAAAAAAAACGTGTGTAAATATTGTAGGAAACATTTTTCAAAAATAAAATATGTAAAATGGAGCATTGACTGCTGGTAATTTGTACTCACACTCATCTCCACGTGAGGATGATCAATAAAGATCATTTCAGACTCTTCCCCGTCGAGCAAAATTGACACTGTCTTCTCTCCAAACTCGTCATCTGGAAAACAGGAAAGGGACAATTGGTTAACCTTGGAGGGAAATTATTCTAATGAAATTCTGCTGACCGCGTACTTCCATTTCCCTAAGCGCCTAATGTCAAGGCTAATTATATTGGATATAACTTGAAATGGAGAAAATTTCCGACTAAAAACTTTGTAATGATTGCAATTTAAAAATATGATTCACAGATAGAAAAATCCCGCGCTGTGCGTGCGTCTCGCAAGTTTGAGGTCGCCTAGGGCGCACGACTGCTGGTTGACGCGCTTCGCGCTCTATAGTATATTCATCTCGCGCTCCGCGCTCGATACTGTCTTTACCTCGCGCCACGCGTTAGGTCTTTGTATTTCCCTCACATTTGCGCACAGAGCTTTTAAAATTAAATGCCAAAGACCGACAACTGTAATTTGGTGATTTTGAATTCTCTTTTGTTGAAGCTCCTTCGGCTTTAACGAACACATTTTCATCACGTTGATATGTCCATGTCTCGCTACCGTATAGTACAGTTGATACGAATATAGAATTATCTATGGCCATTTTAGCTTTTTTTGATATGTTTTTATTTCCGCGAATGGATCCTGCTCTACCGATAAACTGCTTACCCTTATTTATGCGCCTATCTAACTCCCTATCTATTTTTCCGTCGCTAGTGAATAGGCTACCCAGATATACATACTTGTCAACTTGTTCTAATCTCTCATCATTGAGGACAATGTTGCACATTGTTTTCTCAGTTTTTCCTTCGAACACTATGATTTTTGTTTTATTTACGTTCATTTTGGGGCCCATGTTCGTCATGCTTGTATTAAGTTTATTCAACATTCTTTGCAAGTCCTCGATTGATTTTGTCATAACAATCTTGTCATCTGCGAAACCTAACCCACATACCTTTACTGTTTCGATATCTACACCTTCTTCGTCGAAGAAGACCGTTCTTAGAAACTTATCCATAAATATGATAAATGGCCATTCTGACATCACGCATCCTTGTTTAACGCCTTGCATAATATCGAACCAGTCACTCAGTTTCCCATTTGCCCTTACACTCGCTTTACTACCTGTATATATTGCTTTTATCGCTTGTAGGAGCCACCCATTTACTCCGTACTCTTTAAGGACTTCCCTAGGTTTACTTCTATTTACTTGTCAAATGCTTTTTCTAGGTCAAGAAATGCACAGAGAACTTTCTTTCCTTCTCTCAAGCTTTTTTCTGTGATATGTCTTGAACTAAATATCTGATCTGTACTTGATCTCCCTGGCATAAATCCACTTTGGACTTCTCATAGCGTTTCTTCTGAAATTTTCATTACCCTACGAATAAGTATTTTTGAGTATATTTTGCTTACGATACCGTAACGTAATACTACGTAAGTACGTACTTAGTAAGCTGATACCTCTGTAATTACTGCAGTTGATTTTATCTCCTGTGAGGTGTATACTCGCCAGCGTATTTAAGCATTTCAGTGTTAATACTGTCTACACCAGCAGCTTTACCGTTTTTTAAGTTCTTAATTATATCTCTAACCTCAGTGACATAGACTTTTTCAACTGCGTATTCTAATGCATTATGTTCTATGTTGCAGTTCTGTTGCCCTCTATCTTCACCTGAGAATAGTTCTTTGAAAGAGTCTTTTAAAGCGTCAACTATCCCGTCTATATCATATAGAATTTCACCTTTGCTGTTTCTCATGCTTACAAACTCTGTACTTTTACTTTCCTTCATCAGTTTAAATAAGAGTTTCATGATTCCTTCAAAGCCGTTTTGTATTTTCTTCTCTTCTTCTATTCTGATTTTATCCTTACTCTCCTTGACTAGTCGTTTAACTTTCCTCTTTTTGTGTCTGTAATCATTTTTGAGCCTATTTTTCTCCTCGTCACTAAGATCTGTGATGTTCAGCGTTTTTTTGTGCGCTTCTTTCTTTTTTTTTTGGGCTGCCTCAAATTCATCATTCCACCATGCATCGCCAGATTTTCTCCCTACAACCGCCGTACCACATACTTCGGTCGCAGTTTTAACGATGATATCCCGTAACAAAGTCCACGCGCCCTTTATATCTGTATTGCTTATAAGCGCTTCCCATGTTGCCCTATCTATGCGTTCGTTTAACCTCTTTTGAAACTCTATTCGCAATTCCGGGTTCTGTAAATTTTCAATTTGTATTCGCGTCTGTTTTGTTTTTTTTTGTTCTCTTTTTTCTCTATCCCCGCCCTAAGATTATTTTGGAGACTAAGAGGTAATGATCAGTATTGCATTCGCTACCCCTCATGACTCTTGTATCTTTGACTGGTTCTCTTAGTCATTCATCCGCAATAACGAAGTCAATGATACTGCGATTGTTTCCTTTAGTCCAGGTGTACGTGTGGATCATTTCAGGTCGAAACCAAGAATCTGGTAATAAATAGGCCCTTTTCTAAGCATAAGCTAACTAATTTTCCCTCGTTATAATTTATTCTTGTTTGCACCCAAAATTACCTAGCACCCTTCCTGTATCTCTATCCTGACGTTGGACGCCGACCCATCCGTTCATATCTCCTAGCAGAATTATTCATTCACCTTGATCGCAAGTACTTATTGTATCATTTAAAGTGTCCCAGAAGGCGTCTTTGACTTCTCTCGGATCTTCTGATTCCTACCTTTATTCTAATCCACAGCAACCTGGGCGATACATATCCATGATCTTTGAGATGCTATTTTGTTTTTTCATTCATAATTAAACCGACCCCTTGACAAGCATGTAATTCACTATCTACTCTTGACCATATTTCGAAACCACCTTTCAACACCCCATTCCCTATGTTTCTACTTTCGCAACTCTTTTTCTTCGTCTCAGGTACACATAGAATATCTATTTCCCTTGAGTGCATAGTTTCTCGCAGTTCTCTTAACTTAAGATCATTCACTCCTCTAGCATTCCAAACACCCAGTTTCCATTCATCGCCTGAAGCTCGATCTTTACGTTTATGGTGTGTATGCTTTTCGTCAATCAAAGTCTTAGCCCATTCTGAGGCTACTTCATTGTTTGTATTATTCATGTTTAGATTATACATCCAACTACCACCAGTATGCGCGAAATTCGTTTTACGAGTCTAAATCATGTCCAAGTTAAGCAGTGATTTGTCGTATGGTGGAGAGTTCAGTTGTAACGTCATTCTCACCAAAACTTCTGTTACGGGGAATGAAGTCAATAACACTTTTTTTAAAAGTGTTTTGAAAAACCGTGAAATTTCTCATAAAGAATAAAAAAAAGTCGCGAAAATCTCATGAAATCCTATATTTCTTGAAATCTGAGATCCGAAATGCCCTAAACAAATTCCCGGAAAATATTTTCAAATTCTCTCAGATCATTGAATTCAAATGAAAAGCCGCTTGTAATATTTTAAAACAAAGAGAACTTTCAACCAAAATGAATGGAGATTGTGTTTTAAAATATTTTAATTTATGGCATATGAAGAGTATAGTCCCCCCCCCCCCCTGACACGAAAAATAGTTCAATTTCCAAAATCTATAATCTTAAAATCTATTTATTTTTAACAGTAAAAGTTATGACTTAGCCTGCTATTTGAGTGGGATTCCGCCTTTTTCTTCAAAGATCTTCTTCATTTTTGAAAGGAAATTTAGAAAAGAGAGGGGTTAAATAGCGTGTTTTCGAAAAAAAATAATTGGAAAGTAATCGCGCAAAAATAGACCGGTTTACTGGGTAGTTAGGATTTTATTTTTTGAAAGTGAGAGAATCGACCGATCGCTGGGACGTAATATTTTAGACTAACCCAGGAAATTGTCCTTTTTTTTGTCTACTGTGTCAAGTAACCATGTGCATTCGTTGGAAAATACAAAAGAAGAATCTAGACTCCTCAAAATCCTTCGAATAAAAAGTATAAATTATTTTTTCTTGGTTGATTAAGGCCTTCTGAGCGTGCGTTATGAAAATGTGTATTGGAAAAAATTATCACTTTCATAGATTTTATATTATCGTGCGTTTCAATTATTGTTTTTACATTCTTAGGAGTCTTCCTCGTCCTCAAAAATTCTGACAGTTCTTCAATGAACGTTCTCTAGGAAATACTTCATGTTTAGTAAACCGCTATTTTCAAAAAACATTTTAAAAATCTAGGGAATTATTTCAGAAATTTGAGGATTTTCTACTCATACAAATACACTAGAAAAAAAGTTGCCATGCTTGAAAATTATTAAATGTTATTTTTAAAAACTGAGTTTTGTGTTTCTGCAAATTATCTATTTTTAAGCATGTCAAATTTTTCTCTAGTGTATTTGCATTAGCAGAAAAGCCTCAAATATCTGAAATGATTCTCCCAAAGTGCCTGTAAAGTTTAAAAATGTTTTTTGGAAAACTGAGGTCTACTAAATCTAAATTATTTCCTAGAGAACATTCACCAAATAACTGTTAGCATTTTTGGAAATAAGGAAGACCCCGAAGAACATACAAAAAATTGAGACACACAATAATATCAAATCTATGGAAATTATTATTTTTTCAACACACATTTTCATAACGCAAGCTCAGACGGCCTTAACAAATCGACACCAAATTTATACTTTCTTAGGGTCCTAATACACTACTTTTCCACATAGTTCCAAAATCGATTTCTAAAATTTGGTTTTTCGACCCTCTGTAGTGTGCATTTATATAGGAGTATTTTTTCGTTAGATCAATATTAGCCGAGATGAAAATTTAAGAAGTGTCCCATAAATTTATTTCGTTTGGTGAGAAAATACTGTTATAAATTTACTTTTTTTTTTTTAATTTTTCAGAGTTTCTTAGTTTTAAATATGTTCTAAGTACAAAATCAAGGCAAAAAAATTATTTCACACGCAGAAAGTATTTGTTAAGTCTGGAGGAAAGAGCACTACATTTTATGAAGCAAAGAAAAATGTTGAGAAATATCATGAGGCCTAGAATATGAAAATTTATAATTTGATAACAATCAAATGCCCCTAGTATTAATATTTTTAATTTATTTCTGTATTTAAATCATTCCTGACCTACAATATATTCAAAAATTGTTACCGATTTCACAAAGTTTAAGGCTTATTCTTTAATAAATAAAATATACTTTTTTGGGAAAGAAAGAATTTTTTAACCTTAAATTTGTATTTCCTGAAAGATGAAAATTGAGAAAATTCATTTGCAGAATGGAAAAGGCGTAGCGGAACCTCTGAACAATTTTTTAAGAATAAGAGAAAATTTATGACATTTTTTCACCAAAGGGAATAAATTTCGGGAGTAGCGTTTGCAAAATTAATATTATCACACGTTTTCGATTTTTATCTTTATTGTTTGATTTTCTTATAAAATACCTGCTAAAATATCGCAAATTTTGCTGAGCATTCTGACATCAGTATTCATTATTCGAACCAATATGCATTAACAAAAAAGGAAAAAAATCGATGACCCACTTGTTGCCTCTGACATCGAGTGCCCCAAAAAGGTACAACAAAGGTCGTGTTCAGAGTCGTAAATCATTTTTTCCCCTTACAATATGAATCACCCTATTGTACATCTTATTCCGAGCAACCTAAAGATGATCTATCAAAAATGATGAATTTTATTAAAGTCTTTAAAATCAATTCACAATATTCCATTTTCTCTTTTTTAACCAACAAAGAAAAATAACGAAGGAAAACGAATAATTTAGATAAAAAATATTTCGGTAAAAATTCTAGAAGATGTGATATTGACACAATTGACACAAATCTCTCTTTAGCCTATGGCTTGATGAAAGCCCGTAAAAGAGACTCTCCTTTATGACCAGTAATTTTGACAATACGTTCGTCAACTAGAAAATTGGTAGACATGATAACCATATTTCCCAACATTCCTTATGAAAAAGAGTTGAAATTGCCATAAAAAAGGATTATAAAAAAAACTTCTAATGAACGATTTCTTGACGATATAAAATATATGTTCATTCGATAGACTTTTAATTTTTATGAACAAAAATTTGGAACACCCATAGGCTCAGTTTTGTCTTCCATTTTATTTAAATAGTTATGGAAGATTTGAAAAATTAAAAGTTTTTGAAAGAAGGAATATTACATTTACTAGATATGACATTCATCAAAGCTGATGACGGTCACATGATTGGAAAACATGTGCATAATGGAATAAATTATATTGAAAGCAAAAATAATAATCAGAATGAAAGTAATATTGAATATTATGATACATTTAACAGAATTATTCAACCTTAATTTGGAAAAATGTTGAAGATTTTGAAATTAATTTCGGGAAATGTAAAAGAGTAATGTGAGTGTTAAATTGGAGAAGGATAGGTATGAAAAGCTAGAAAAACAATGTGTTATTTTCTAATTTAAATGCATAGAGTGTGATGCAATTTATATGAGGCAGTCTTTTCAAAACATGAAATCAAACATGGTCATGATTTTATTTGGGACGATATTAAGATCCACCGTCATGAGATAAATCAACAAGTGGGACAAGTGGAACGAAAAATCCAATTTTCGCCATTTTTTCAGATTTGATCCCACTTTGCGATCTCATATCGCACTATATTATATCCGCCATTGTGTTTTTTTTAAATTTTTGACATCGGATTCAGAATCAGCGACCTTAAAACCCTCCATTTACAATAATTTTGAACAGAATACAATATTGATTTAGCCTACTCGTCCACCATATTGGATTCGCCATTTTTCTGAATATTTGACATCAGATTCGTAATCAGCGACCTGAAAAACCCACTTATACCAATTTTGAAAGGAATCAAAAGTTTATATAGCATACTCGCCCGCCATATTGGATCCGCTATTTTGTTATTTTTTAAAAATGTTTTGACATCGGATTCGTAATCGGCGACCTTGGAAACTCCCTGATACCAATTTTAAAAAAATCAAAAATTTATTTAGCATACTATTTTCTCTTATTTGACGCACCAGGTGCTCGTCAATAACAGGAAAATTGTTGAAATCGCCTGAGTTTCATAGAGTAACATTAGTTGAAATGTTCAAATATTATATGAAGAACAAAAAAAATGTATAAACAAATTATTTGTTGGAAGAATGTTTTCCACGATTATCCATAATTTTACGTTTTCTAAAGTTATATTGCAAGAAATTTGAATGTAAATAATATTGTAATAGAACAATTTTCTCGTAAGATCGTAATTGTTTATATTATAAACAACTGCATTAATCAGGCATTCTTCTACAGAAAAATTCGTTTTTTTCAATGTCAATTTTTTTAATTAGGAACTTTATGATACTTTTAGCAAAATAAATTTTTTTAAATTAATTTTATAATTTTTTAAAATAAATTTAATAAACAAATGCATTATTCGGGCATTCGTCGCAGAAATTTTTTTTGTCTAATGCCAGTGCTTTCAGTTAGGAACTTCATGACAATTTCAACAACATTCATAATTAGTTGATAAATTTATGATTTTTTCAAACAAATGCAATAAACAAATGCATTCCTAAGTCATTTTTCGACAGAAAAATGGGTGATTGGTTGATAAATTTTATGATTTGTTAAAAAAAAATTAACAAACAAATGCATTATTCGGGCATCTGTGAACAGAAAAAAATGTTTTTCTTCGATATCATTCTTTTTGGTTAGGAACTCCATGATGATTTCAGCAAAATTCATAATTGGTTGATAATTTTATAAATTTTTTAACAACAAATTTAATAAACGAATGCATTATTCGGGTATCTGTCACTGAATTTTTTTTTTTTTCGACGTTAGTCTTTTTAATTGGGAACTTGATGACAATTTCATTAACACCCACACTAAATTAATAAATTCTATGACGCTTTGAACGAGTTTAATAAGCGTATGCATTATTTGGGTATTTGCCGAAGAAAAAGTTTTTTTTCCAATCTCATTCCTTTCAATTTCAGTTTCTCAGAATTTTTTCGCCGATAGATGCCTCAATGATGCATTTGTTCATCAAATTTGTTTAAAAAATCATAAACCTAATCAAAAAATTATGAGTTTTTCTAAAATTTTCATAGACTTCCTAATTAAAAAAGTTGACATAAAAAAAAGATTTTTTGTCGACAAATGCCTGATTAATGAATGAATGTTTCAGTCAAAAAATGCCTCGATAATGCATTTGTTTATAATATGAACAATTATAATCTTAAGAGAAAATTTTCTTCATTACAATATTGTTTTCATTCAAATTTCTTGCAATATAACTTTAAAAAATGTAAAATTATGGATAATCGTGGAAAAATTCTTTTAAAAAATAATTTGTTTATAAATTTTTTTTGTTCATTATATAAGATTGGAACATCTTCAACTAATGTTACTCTATGAAACTTAGGCGATTTCAACCATTTTCCTGTTATTGACGAGCACCAGTTTCGTCAAATAGAAAAGATTGCCATTTTTTCATGATATTTGTTTATTTATAAAAAAATTAAAAGCCTAATTCAAAAATCAGATTAGACAACTTTCTTAGAAATATTATCAGCTATTTTTTCAAATTTTTTTAGTCCAATTCGGTCAATATTTCTGGGCTGCACGTTATTTTGAACAAAATTTGACATGCTTGAAAATTAATCAATGTAAGCAAGTAAATTTTTGAACAACTGAGTTTTCTTTTTTTTTTTAAATTATTTATTTTCAACCATGTCGAATTTTTCTTTAGTGTATTTGTATAAGTAGAAAATCCTAAAAAATCTGAAATAATTCTCCCGGCGTTTCTGTAGATTTTAAAAATGTTTTTTGAGAACAGGGGTCTACTAAATCCAAATTATTTCCTAAAGGACATTCATTCAACACTTTCAAAATTTTTGAAAAAGATCAAAAAAATTGAAATAATAATATCAAATCTATGAAAATAATAATTTTTCAAAATACATTTTCATAATGCGCCCTCAGAAGGCCTTAATCAATCGACACCAAATAATTTATACTTTTTCAGGGTCCCTAATACACTACTTTTCCCCATAGTTCCAAATTCGGTTTCTAAAATTTGGTTTTTTCAACCCGCCCTAATGACCATACGGATTTTGTTCAATTTTTCTCCAATTGATGATAGTTATGTTATCAGTGATGTACTTATTTAATAAATTGGAATATCATCCCTGTCACAAACTGTATTGAAAACTCTTGCCTATAGGGGAAAATATATCGTTATCCTGATCCATAAACACTACAATACATGTTCTCCCTTTGATATGGTCCTACAATAATACATTGTCCTGTATCCTATCGTAAGGTGAACACGAATTTCCCATTATCGTCCGCTGTGTACGTACATTATCGTTCACTAATGTCCAAAGAGAGGGCAATTTATAACCTGATCTGCTCTCCCTTTAAGTGAAATTTCATTTCCGAAAATTAATATTAATCGCCAAGTCTCATCTCAGTACAAAAAAAACTTATGAAATTCTGCGTAAAATGGCCCCTAATAGAGATATTTTCCATCATTTTAAAAGAATATACCACGTGAAAAATAAAAACAAAAGTAGAGAATTTCTCGAATGTTGTACTTTGACTTCAAATCATGGCACTACTTGAGAAAAATGTAACAAAAATCTGAAATTCATACCCAACAGTCTTTGAAGTCTTGTCTTCAATTCAAGCCAATATAACTCAAAAAATCTACATGTGTTGTAGAGTTATGACTAAAATGTCCAAGCGCGAACATTGATCGCCGAAAATTTTTCAGATTTTGTACTTTAACTTCAACTCATTCCGTGACATAGGAAACTAGCGGAAAAAACTGAAATCAACGGAAGTCATTATTTGAAATCTCATATTTGATTCGAATACATGAAACTCTGAAAATCTTAATTTTTCCCCAAGATATAAAAAATAAATCCAAGCTTGTCTGCGTTGAGCTTCATTCGGCCATCACTGCTGTCAGGGCCGACTCAAACTTGACTTAGACATGCGTTGACATTTTTAGTCATATCTCGAGAAAATATAAAGTGTTTTTGAGTTTTATTAGTTTGAATTGAAGATAAGACTTCCAAGACTGTGTGGTATACATTTCAGACTTTTTCCACCAATTTTCTAGACGATGCCATGAGTTGAAGGCGAGGTACAAAATTCGAGAAGTTCTTGCATTTTTTTAACATCTTACGTTGTATGTTCTCTTTATAAGGTCAGAAATATCTCTGTCAGGATTCAGTCGATGCGAACTTTCATAAGCTTTCCAACTGTTTTTTAAGAAAATTCTTCACTTGTTTTTTGAACCAGTAATTATGTTTCAGAATCAGCACAGATTTTTAGTACCGCATTTGCGTTTTGCAAAAAAAAAAATTATTTTGAGTAAATTGATTTCTTATTTTTTCAGAAAAACCATCAATCAATTCTTAAATAGGAGAATAACTTTTTTGAAAACATATTTCAGCAAATGATTTTGTTACTTGAGTGTGATTAGAAATTATTTAATTCTATTCAAGTTTAGTGGTATTCAGAAAATAATTGAATTTTACAGTTTTAAAATTCGGCAGCCGTTGTGTTCATACATGTTTCTAACGATCGAATTTATATTCGAAGCCATGCAATTTCACAGATTGGAAAACTTGGAAGTTCAGAACTTTTCCACTTCCATAAACCCTGACTTCCTTGCTGACTCTCTCATTTAAGTATGTTTGAAGTACAACACTTTATACAAATTGATTAACTTTAAAAAGAAATCTCAAATATCTAATAATAATTCTATCTATAATAATTTAGTGTTCGAACGCTCCTAATTTTCAGTCAAGTCGAGTGAAACCTGCAAGTACTTGCGAATAAATAAAAAATTAGGGTTAATTGTCTATAGAATTAAAATTGATCTACACGTAAAAGAGACCATTTTTTATTTTCAAATTACAAGAAATATTCTTCAAGAAAGTTAAATAAAAAAAATTCTAAGAAAATGTCTTGAAAAATGTATTTGGGTAATTTTCACATAACTTATGTATAAGTTTCTCACATAGATATAAGATTGGTTCAAAAAAAAAAAAGATTAAGTAGTGCCATGGAAGGAATACCTATTCTATTTTAACCTTTTCTTAAAGTTGAATGCAGTTATTTAAAGAAAACTTTCAAACTACTAACATTGAACATTAATTAAAGGATGACATCACAAAACTAGATAACCAACGTAATGGGAATTTTTTAATGGAGCGAAATATTCTGTGAAATCGAAATCACTATATAAAGATAAAGAAAGCCTATCTCCAAGCTAAATAGTTGTTTAATTGAAAACAAAAAAGGTTGATAAAACAAAAATTTCACAGGTTCGATAAAATGGATGTGGAAGTTTACAATTCCAAAGTGGCACTCATCTAAAATTCGAGCAGCCTCGACTGTAGATTGCGATAAAGAATTCAATTTGCAGTTAAAATAAAGAATAAAAAGAAGCTTTTCAGATATTAAGGGGGATATTAAGGGGGATATTAAGTGGGAGATATTGAGGAGGAAATCAGGGGAGGTGAAGAAAATGTAGTTAGGGAAAATAAGGGGAGGTGAAGTAGGTGCAATTAGGGGAAATCATGGGAGGAAATAAGGAGAAATGAAGGCTGGGAAAGTAGGGGAAATGAGGTGATGAAATTTTTGGGAAAATTAGGGGAGGGGGATTTGTTGAAGTGAGCGAAAATTATGGAAGTGGAAGTAGGGCTAGTGATTGGAAGTGAGAGAAAGGGAAGTGGAGGGAATGAGAGAAAATCGGGAAAATAGGGGAAGTGAGGGGATATGGGAAATAGAGAAAGAGAGGTAAAATGAAAGGGAACAGTGGAGGAAAAGTAGGTCAAATGAGGGAAAATGATGGGTGGGGAAGTAGGGAAAATGATGAGTTGGGTAATAAAGGGATTGAGGGGAAATAAGGATATGAGAAATAATAGGAAATTAGAAAGGCGAAGTACAGGATGTGAGGGGAAGTAGGGGAAATGAAGAGGAAATGAAGGGGGAATGAAGGAGTAAAAATACCTATGATTCTCAAAATTCAGTTTTCAGATAGTTAAGGTAATGGAACCAGGGTCCACGGCGCAAAAGGAGCTCAAAAAAGGGGAAACAGGGTAATTTTCTCACGAAAAAGGGGGAAAATAGGGGAAAGATTAAACATTTATTTTTACATGTCGACAAGAAAAAACAATCTTTTTATAACAAATGTTACATTTGAAAAAAATTTTCAATGATTGTTCAATGATTTTTGCCATAAAAGAATTTATTTTTAAAAATTGGATACTTTCAATGTAAATTTAAAACTACTCTCTTCAGTAGAGCAAAGTGAAAATACTAAAATTGGTCGAATCGTTTGAGTTACAATTTGTCGTTAGACATCCAAAATAAGTGAAGAAACAAATTTTTTAATCGGTAAATATCTTCAGTTGTCTTTTTGAAATTTACAATAAAAAATTGAAATAATTAAAAAAAATTTGCCTTATTTAAATTTTTTTTTAAATGAACTAAAACATGTTTTTTGAATTGATTCGAACCTGAAATTTCTTCAGCTTCAACCTAAGAAACATGCTATTATTTTGTATTCATGAGAAATTTTAAACATGAGAAATCACGACAAAATTTTTTTCCGAAATACCAAAATAAAAATAAGATAAGTTTTAAAGAAAATAGTTCAATTTCTGAATTGAGAACATCAGTTTTCAACTAAAAATGGAATATTTACATTTTGGTTTCGAAAAATTCATTTTCAATTGAAAAAATTGAATTTTCGCCCGAATTCTTGAATGTTGAAGCCTGAGAGAAGAATTTTCTACAATGCAGTTGATTTTTCAACACGAAAATATTAATTTTCAATCAAAAAGTTAATTTTCAACCAAAAATTAAAATTTTTAGTTAAAAACCTAGTTTTTAACAAACAAAAAAAAGCTTCAACTGAAATGATGAATTTTTAACTGAAAAATGACGAATTTTTGACAAATTACATAAATTTTCCACCGAATATTTGAACTTTCAAAATAAAAAAGATCAATTTTGAACCAAAAATAGAATTGCTACATTTTGATTTGAAAAAACTAATTCTCAAATGAAAAAACTAATTTTCTACCAAATTATTGAATTTTCAAGCAGAAAAAAAATAACTTTCTACAATATATTTGGATTTTTAACTCAAACATATAAGCTTTTAATACAAAAAAAAATTTTCAATCAAAAATTGCAATTTTCAGTTTGAAAAAATGAATTTTCAACAAAGTAGTTTGATTTTAAACCCAAAGGACAGATTTTCAACAGAATACATATATTTTCAACCAAATATTTGAATTTTCAAGCAACTTTCCAACAAAAAATATAACTTTTGAACGAAATTTGAACTTGCAACAAACTAGTTCAATTTTCGACTAAAAAATATCAATTTTCAAACATAAATGGAATAGTTTAATTGTGAGTTTGAAAAAATTAAATTTCAGCGAAAAAAAGTGTCAACAATAGTTAAGTTTTCAAGTGGAGATTTAAAAAAATTAGAAATTGCTCAAGTTAGAACATTCAAAGATGCAGTTGATGAATTTATTCCATTTTTAATTGAGTATTCAACTTTGTACATTTAAACTAAAATGTATTAATCTTCTAATACTTGTTTGAAAAGTACTGTATATTTTGTAACTGTTCCAATTTTATATTGGATAATAACTTCTGTCAAATTTTTTTAGAGAGTATTTATTTTTAATGGTCTGCACATGAGACGTGTACCTTATTTATTCATGAATAATTTATTTGAATGCTATAATTGATTTAATTATTATTCAATACTGGGTACAATTTTGAAGAGAAAAGGGGGAAAAGGGGAAGTTTTTTGAGAATAGGGAAAAAAGGAGAATTTCAAGAAAAAAGGAGAAACTAAGAAAAAAAGGGGAAGACTGTGCACCCTGTGGAACACTACTGTTTCTCAAAAAAATAAAAATAGATTTTCTCACCTTTAAGCGTGTTATGGGAAGTGAGGGACAATGAGGGGAAATAAGGGGATAGAAAGAAGGGATAGTGTGGGCAAATGAGTGGAAGAGAAGTAGGAGAAGTGTTCGGAAGCAGGGGAAGTGAGGGGAGGTAAAATAAGGAAATGAGGGGAGGGGTAGTAAGGGAAACGAGAGGGAAGTAGTGGAAGCGATTTGAAATAAGGGGAGGTGAAATTGGTGTGATTGGGGTAAATGAAGGAAGGGGAAATATAGGGAAATGAGGGGAGGGTAAAATGATGAAAAGTGAAATTATGAAAGCGGAAGTAGGGACAGTGAGGGGAAATAAGGAAAAGGTAGTAGAGGAAATGAGAGGAAAATAGAAAAATAGGGGAGGTGGGGAAAGTCAGGTAATAGAAGATAAGAAGTAGAGGTTGTAAGGGATAATGAGGCAGCGCAGAAGAGGAGAAGTAGGAGAAATGAGAGAAAATGATGGATAGGGAAGTAAGGGAATCGAGGGGAAATAAGGTTAAGGAAGTTAAGGTTAAGAAGTTGGGGAAGGAGCGAGCGAAGGGTGAAGTGAGGGGAAGAAAGTAGAGGAATGTAGGGCAAGTAGATGAGATAAAATATGGCAGGGAGTGGTTCGAACGGCTTAATCAACTTCCAATAAGCTACAAAACATTTCTTTTAGGTGCGCAGCACTTACTTTGGCTAATTTTTTCTTAACCTTCTTACGTGGTATTTTCTCTGCAAAAGGTCGAAAATATCTTTAATAGAAGTGATTCATCACGGACCCTCATAAACCTTTCAACGGTCTCAGAAAAAAATTTCTTGAACCTTTTTTTAACGAGTAATCACGTTTTAAAATCAGCGGTGATTAAGAACAGTACTCGCGCTGGTTGTACTGACAATATCCGACTGTAGTGTATTTGGGACTATTTTTCAAAATAACCGAACCTTTTTTTATAAAATTTTACAGCTTTTTGAAAACTAAATTCAAATATAAAAACGTCATTCTTCTGCTAGAGATGAGTTTCATGGCAGCAGGAAGATTGTTTTTCCTCTGTATGCAAATCTCGTGAAGCCGGATAATATAGATAAAGTTGATTTTCAATGGCATTATTGAAAGTGAAATCATATGCTGCATATATTGGAAGGGGATGTGCTGAGCATTAATGATAAAAACCCTGCGCCAATATCCGTCTGCAATGACAAATTTCCCTTCTATTGATAACTGAACACACAGAATGATGAATCCATCACAGTCCCATCACTCTCTCTCTCTCTCTCTCTCACTCTCACTCTCTTTCTCTTCTCTCTCTCTCCCTCTCTCTCAATGTATGTTCAATGAATGGATTCCATTCGAACCAGGATATCGAGCATAAAGCACTTGAAGTGCTTTATGATAGAAAAGAGATCGAGTTTAAGTGTAGAAGAGTGTCTGTGAGTGAATTCTAAGAGATAATATTCGAGGGACAAAGAAATCTACTAATTATGCTTCAAAGAAAAGTCGTACTCCTTTATTTATTCACGGAAGATTTCAGTTTTATTTTAATTAATTGGTATTTATCATATTGCTTCCTGATCGGGCTGGCCCAATTAAAAAAAAAATTTCATGATCTCATTCCCCAGATTTATTCCACAGAAAGAACTAGGGTTTCTATTAGAACTGATTTTTTGTTTCAAGGGAGCTGCAAAAAAAAAAGGAACCTGTCTTGCTGGAAAGCTAAAAAGGAAACCGAAATGATAAATTCTTCCTTTTACACTATAATACGGACTAAATAACATTGCACTGGAAAAAATGTAATGAGATGTGACAGTTTTTAACGTTATGTTGAAAATCAGACGTTTTCATCGGTACATGTACCGAAAAGCGTCTTTCTATTATTCCACTTATTCTGCTTTATAAAAATAAAAAACTTTTGTCAATATTTATTTATATGTTTCTTCATAGTATTTATTGATTTCAAATAGGTCCGCGCTTTTCGGTACATGCGCAGTTGAAAACGTCGGCACCAGTCACTGGCCATCTATCGGATATCAACAAACTAAAAAGAAACGATCAAAAAGAGTTATTTTGCAGTCTGAATTCTAAAGGATGCCAACTTTGATTCCGGACAAAACACTATTGAATCCACACAAAAAAATCAATGTATTTTAGGGCGGTCCTCATTAAGAGGCATACAATTTTTTTATTTCATGAGGTTACAAAAAAAATAAGATTTTCTGCAATTTTCAGCCCAATCAGGTAATATTTAGAGGTCTTGCGAGTACTATTAGGAATCACTGATTCAAAGTGGCGACCATCACAATTTTTGCAAAAATGGGATATTTTTGCAACCTTTTTTTATTAAACAGTAAATAGTGATTTTGTAAAATTAAAAAATTGCCGCTGCTGCAATTTCGAAAAAATAAAACAGTGCTGCGTAAACATTACAATTCTGATAAAGAAAAGTAAATGTCTGTATAAAGCGTAATATTTGAGAAAGTATCAAGACAAATTCTAAAAATGTTTGTGTTTTCTTTAAAAAATGTGTGAGTCTCCATTTTTTTCTAAATTGTGTTTTTTATTAATATATAAATTTATAATATAAATATAAAATAAAATTTATCAATTCTTTCATTTCTCAGCCTTATTTTTTTTTAATAGGCTTGATTCCGTCACGAAATATACCAATCATGACGTAAAATTGTAAAAAAAAAGTTTGGTAATTTAGTTGGCATCCATTTTTTATTTATTATATACATATTATTATAATTATATATTATAATATAATATATTCTCTTTATTATTGAATTTTGTACAAATTTCGTTAAAAGGTACAAAAAATTAGATTTTTCTGAAATTATATCAGCCGCCATTTTGTAATTTTACCAAATTTTGCGTTGTTCAGAATGAAAGCAATGTTTTTAAACCAAATTTCAAGTAATTTTCTCGAAAAATGCAAAAATGTCCTATTTTTGAGAAAACTCAATGTTGTTCCTTAACATTTCTCTTTAGAATTAGCCATAGAATACAAATGAAGAAATATTTTTAGAATTTCATCCCCATCAGCCTGTCTTATAGGATCTCAAAAAAACCCCATAGTTTTTCGGCACTAATTCAGACTTTTTTGGTTGGTTTAGGTACAAACTGTTTATAACGCATTATATCCCTTTTGTCTGATGATCGTAAGTTTAAACAGATTTTTCAAATAATGTATTATTGTTTATAGCACGTTTCTTTTAAAATATAGGTACAAAGTCGTTGTTTTTTCTACATTTTTGAACTTTTTTCCACCTTTTATTTAGAGCAAAGGAATGATTGATTAAAGTTAACAGAAATTATTGTTTAAACCATTAATTATTATTTTCAACAATATTCTCTTAGAATAATTTTAGCAAGGTGCAGTTTTTCTTCAAATTTTCAACCTTTCTTCAACTTTCCACTTACAGTGAGATAATAATTAATCAATGTTAGGAAAACAAAATTTTTGAACAATATATTATTGCTCATAACTATCTTCTCTCAGAGTAATGCTAGAGAGCTGAGGTCTTTCCTGAAATTCATAATTTTTTATCCACATTTCAGTTAAATTAACTTAATGCAAGTTGTGGTTTCTCATAAGATTTCCCATTTCCTGGCTTTTTAGTTATGAACAAATAATAAATAAGCACCAAAGTAAATTATTATTTAAATAGTATACAATTTTTTTCTGAATCCCGGATTAAAATGAGCATTACATTACTTAAGAAAATTTCTCAGCTCTTTCTTCTCTCGTTAAACGCAAAAACGTTAATACGTTCTTCTTTTCCTGACAGAATTTATTAAAATATTTTCACTTTGAAAGCATTTTCTTTTACAGAAACTAATCAGCCCTTCTCAACTTGCGTTTACCACAAAAACACTTTTTTAATTCGGATATGCGGTAGCGTAAAATATTCATCATTGAAATTTAAATTGAAAAAACGTTTGAACTTTTCA
Organism: Andricus quercusramuli; assembly: GCA_932178445.1. NCBI lineage: Eukaryota > Metazoa > Arthropoda > Insecta > Hymenoptera > Cynipidae > Andricus > Andricus quercusramuli. The sequence goes on from CAKNXH010000189.1 coordinate 216,156, forward strand.
TAACAATATTATCTAAACTTTTGTTTCAATGCTGAGGAGGATAGAAAAAATATGAATTGAAAAGACCAATTATTTTAATTTCAGTTTGCACTTAATGTTCACTGAATCAAACTTGGAAGTGTTTTCGATCAGATGGCAATGATACCGCAATTTGTATTGGAGAAAAGTTAAAAAACAATTCTATCTTAGTATCTTGTGCTATAAGAAAAATAGAATTGGATCAACACAAATTTTCTAGTAAAGTGTAGTTTCCCCTTTTGAGTTCCATCACGCAATGACAGTTTTATTGAAGGGAGTTGAGTTGACAAGCGAATTCCTTTTCAGCAAACCTTTACGAGTACGATCATTTTCTTACCGAAATCTATAAAACCGCAATAAAAAACACATTTGAAGAGTTTATGTTTCCTTAATGGAGTGGATTGAAATGCTGGAATAAAGTATTGGGAATCAATATAAAACGAGATCATTATTTCATAATAAGAATTCTTATTATTATTTTTTTGTTATTATTTTAAAAAAAGGAGAAAACCTCATCGCAAAATGAAAAAGTTTCACAGAACTTATGCTTCCTTTCTTTACTGTTGCTACCTTACATTTTCTGTGTTAAGCAGTATTTAAACGAGTTTGCGAAGAAAGCTTAATTTACTTCAAGATTAAAATTTCTTTACTCCTAAAGTCAAATAGTAAAATAAACTTTTGTTTAGTGAAAATAATAGTTGAATTACTTGATAATTATTGAGTCGAACTAGTAATAATGAATGATTTCAATTCCATGTTATCAAATTCAATGAAAATACTTAACACTTTTAACTGAGAATTTTGTAAAGGTGAAACTTTTTCAGAATTATATATTACTTAATTTTAAAAGCTTTCTGTATTTGAATAATCTTGAAAGCTTCACTCAAATTTATGCAATGCCTAAGGCGCTTCAGATTGATGAATTAAAGATGACCTAATTTTCAACGCTTTCAATTTAGGATTGTACACTTTTTCAAATCATTCATTCGAAATTTTGATCGGCTGAATTTTCTTTCAATTTCCTGTGTATTTATATTCATTTTTTTCTGAAGGAAAATATTAGATTTGTTAAGGAAATAATTATTTCTATCTCGGAGAACTTGCACATTTCCTGTGCAACCTTCAAATGAAAGAATAAAATTTCTGAAATTAATGTTAATTTTTGTTCTACTTGTTCTTTCGCCCACAAAAAGCATTAATATTTTTTATTCAATCCCGATTTCCTCTTTTCAGTACTCCTTGCATATCAGAATTTATTTTTCACTAAATCGTGAAGAGTCACTAGCTTTTAGGATAAATAATATAGTTGATGAATGTCAATAGTATTTTTGGTTTAATATATTTTGCATTTGCAGTTGCAAAATATGTATCATGTCTAAGCAATTAGAAATGAAATAGACATGTTCTTAAACAATTTCTGAAATGAATGGCTCAATTAATGAATGTTGAGAGTAATATTTTTTTAAGAATATTCGGCAATTATTCAAACAATTTTCGTTTGCTTGGAAAATTTCGTTCCCTTGTAAATCGTGAAAAGTTAGTTTTTTTTAAGATTAGTGATTATAGTTTTTTCGAATTTTTTACGCTTATTATTGAGATTTATGTTTAAATGAAGTTGATCTGAAAAAATAAATATCAATAAAGTAACTGAAGAAAATATTTAAAGAACGATTATTGTGCATACAATTAGGGAATAAATTCGAAGATAAGAAAATACTGAATAATAATTGACATAGTGTATTAGATTCGAAAAAACTAGAATTTTCTCCACCTTTCCTACAAAAAGGCGCAAGTGAATGATTAATAATTGTTTAAATAATTGCGATCTGCCCTTCGCAGCATATTAGACAAAAATTACTTTTCACTATTTACAGAGGAAAAAATTGTTTATATAATTGCTGAATATTCTAAACAAGAAATATTACACTTGTCGCTTATCCAATGAAAATAATTCATATTGAGAAAATTCGAAAAATATCGTCTTCAGCATGGATTTGACATAAACAGCTATTTTGCATTACTTGGGGCATTTACCGGGCACAATCCAAGGGGGTTAGGAAGGTCAATATTAAAAGTGTTCGGATAAAAATTATTTCTTGAAAATTCCTTAAGAAATGGATGAATTTCAATATACAAAAATTTAATAACAAATAATTCTTTTTACAATTTTTCGAAAACTGAGCTTTCTCCATTCAAAATCCCATGTTAATTTCAAAAGCTCGTGGGCATGGTCGTCAACGTCAACATGGTTTGATAGTCAATTTTAAAACCAAATAAAAAAAATTGATCACCTAAGCTTGCATCGTAGGTATTCATGTATTCGCTGGTCATGAACTGGGAAACGAGAGCAGTTTTTCCAACCCCTGAATCGCCAAGCAGTACAACCCTGTACTTTGTGACATCCTCTATATCACTCTCTGTACTGTCAATAGCGACACCTTGTCCACTACAGCAGGATCCTTCGAAAGGAGATCTCTCACCAGATACATTGCTATTTCTGAAACAAGACAATGAGACAAGAAAACAATTATTGTTAGTTATTTTTAAAAATGTTTACTATAAAAATATCATATAGAAGACCTTGGAATAAGTGAGAAATTAATAAATTTTATCAACTTTCATTCATAATAATCTTCTATACCAGAGGGACCCACAATATCAGAAGCATGGGGCGGTCTAACAGTCCGCACGTCCATGCATCCATACACCAATTTGTCACTTTTTGCTCAAATGAGGGACAATAGTCGGTACTCTGGGGTACCCGTATAAAACTCAAACTTGTTTGTGTGTGACATTTTGCTTTTTAAATACCTTGAAACTTATTGAAACAGAAATATAACATTGTGAGGCTACCGTGGCCGTGCGGTCTCATTTGTGTAAAATGTGAACCCTCCGTTTTTGTTAAATGCCCACGTTTTGAGACCCCCTGAACCTGAAAAGCAGGTTTTCGCGAATGTGTCTTTCTGTGTGTTGGTGTTTTAGTGTTTCTACAGATTTTTAGTTTGTTAGCGCGATGACTTCCAGAAAAATTGACAGAGTGGACTGGCATTTGGTATACTCTTTTACTGCCCTAAATTGAAGTTCATGTTTGTTAGAGAGCCATTTTCGATAGAAATTCAAAAAATTAGAGCATTTTCAAAATTGTTGGGACCACTTCTTTAGAATTTGAAAAATCTACGTACGGTTGTTCGTAGTAATCAAAAATACTAACAATTTATCAAAATGATTTCTTTGGATGAAAAACAAATTACCAGAGTTATAACATTTACAAAATTGGAAAAAAACACACACAAAAAAATGAAAATTTCAAGCCAAACAATGCACGATGTGAAAAAGTCAAGAGGAGAAAAACATTGCTTCGTAAACAGCCTATTTACAAATTTGCTATTGATGATTTTTAGATAGAATCACTAGATTTTATTTTATTCTGAAAAAAAAACAAGATTCAAAATAAAAAATTAAATTTTTGGAAAAACGAGACAAGAGGCCAAAAAATGAAGAGATAGAAGTTGTTCAACCAAAAAAGCTCTACAAAGACCGCTTCACGCTAGAATTCGTATTTTCAGTTTAAATTATGAAAAGTAACTTTGAAAATAAACCAATTAAATTCTAGAAAGTTCAGATTTTGGATAAAATCGAGAGCGAAGCACGAGATACGTGATGATAATGTGTTTGTTAGAGCCGAATGAGCTTTAACAAAAGAGAATTCAGACACCAAATTACAGTTGTCGAAGTTTTGAACTTTAATTTTTAGAGGATAGATATCATATTGAATTTAATATGAAAAATTTAGGGTTCCACGTAAGCATATATATTGCATTTTCAACCAAATACTTGAATTTTTAACCAAAAAAGGAAATAATTATAAATCAAACAGTTGTATTTACAACCAACTAGTTAACTTTTTAAGCAAAAGGGACAAATTTTCAATAAAATAGTGAAATATTCGACTAAATTTTTCAATTCTCAAGCAAAAAAGATTCACCTGCAACCAAAAACAGTTGTATTCAAACCCAGATAGTTACATTTTCTGTAAAAAAACGAATATGCAAAAAAACAGTTAAATTATCGACCTTGAAGGATGAATTTTTAACAAAATCGTGGAATACTCATCAAAATAGTTAATTTTTTAACGTAGTAATTAAATTTTTATAAAAACAAAGACATTTCGCCCAAAATTTGTAAACTTTCAATAGAACAGTTGCATTTTTTAATAAAACAGATACATTTTTAATAAAAAATGTAATAGTTAAGTTTTCAGAAAAAAAAATTAATCTTGAATAAAAAAAAGGTATTTCAAAACAATAGTTAAATTCTCAAACAATATAAATTTTAACCGAAAAAAGTGGGATTAAAAGAAATAGTTTTAGTTGAACTAAAAATGGATTGGTTAAATTCACAGTTCAAAAAAAAAATTTATAATGAAATATCAGAATTTTCAACCAAAAGATATAAATTCTGATACAAAAATATAATAGTAGACTTTTCAATTGAAAGGAATTAACTTTCAACTAAACAAGATGAATTTTCAAACGAAAAAATGACTTTTCTACTAAGTACTGAATTTTCAATTCAGAAGGACGAATTTTCTGTCCAAAAAGGCGATTATTCAACAAAACAGTTGCATTGTAGATCGCAAAATGGAATTTTTTATTCTTCATTTTTTTTTGTTCGATCAACATTTACATTTTCGATTTTTCTAGAAAATTCAAATTGTTATTATGATAATCTTAAAAAGTTTTCAACAAGCAACGTTTTTATTCTCCTGACTTTTTTTATATCGTGCGTTTTTGCTTTACAATTTTCACTTTTGTTTATTTATTTGAATTTTGAAAATTTTATAACGCTGATAATTTTGTTTTTATCAAAAAAAAAGTTATTGGGAGAAATTGTTCGAACTTCTGAGTACTACGAATGACCATACATAGAATTTTTGTGTCTTGAAAAAAATGGTCTCAGAAATTTTGAAAATGCTGTATCTTTTTGAATTTTCATTCAAAATAGCTGGCTAAAAAGCTTGACCTTCAATTTTCGACTGAATGAGTGTACCAAAGGCCAATCTGATAAATTAATTCTTTCAAAGGTTATCGTGCTCACATACATACGTACATACATACATACATGCATACACACATTCAGCATACATACATACATACATACATACATACAGACAAAAAATTCATAAAACACTGTTTCTCGGGTTCAGAGGGCCTCAAAACGGTGACATTTGATAATAACGTGAAGGGACGGTGGGGGGGGGGGGGGGCCCAAATTTTACACTCTGATGGAAAAAATACAATTTTGTTATTAAAAATTTTATTGCGACTTATGTCATTTCAAACAATTTTGTAGATATAATTTAGGCGAAAAATTTTGTGAAATAAAATGTTATTGCAGCTTGTATCCTTTTTCCAAAAATTTAATTTTTTTATTTTCAATATATTTTTATAAAATGAGTTCATAACAAATTTTCAGATCTTTTTTGGTTGAACAACTTTTGTTCTTTCATTTTTTTCGTCTCTCGTGTCGTTTTGCCAAAATTTTAATTTTTTTATTTTGATTCTTATTTTTTACGATTAAAGAAAAATTTACTCGTCCTATCTAAAAATGATTAATAACAAATTTGTGCTTTTTGCGCAGAAAACCTTTGTCTATTAATTTTTTTTCGTGCTTTGTGTTATTTTTCAATTAATTTTATTTTTTATTTTGAATGTTGTTTTTTATAATTAAAACAAAATACACGCGTCATATAAAAAAATTATCCATGACAAATTTGCAGCTATTCTTTGAATAAGCAGCTTTGGTCTATTTATTTTTTTCATAACCTGTGTCGTTTGTCTAAAAATGTAATTTCTTTATTTTTAACGTTGTTTTTTACGAATAAAACAAAAACTACGCGTCCCATAAAAAAGTGATTGATAAAAAATTTGTAGCTTCTTTTTAGGTGAATAACTTTTGTAGGGCTTTTAAAAAGCAACGTTTTTTTTTGCTTTACTTTTCTTCATATCGGGGGTCGTTTGGCTTAAAATGTTCATTTTCGTTTGTTTTTTTGGATTTTGAAAATGCTATAACTGTGATAATTTTTTTTTTTTCAAAAAAAGTTGCGAGGACAAATTTTTCGAGTTTCCGAATACTACGGGTAGCCGTACATGGAATTTTTAAATCTTAAAAGAAATGGTCTCAAATATTTTGAAAATGCTCTAACTTTTTGAATTTGTATCCAAAATAAGTGGTTAACAAACTCGATCTTTCTTTTTGGTCGCTCAAACTGTGTGCCAACGCAAAATCCAATTCGACTAGTCTTTCAAAAGTTATCTGATATACAGACGACAACGACAACGACAGACAGACGCCGTCGTGAAAGCGGTTTTTTTTGGATTCAGGGGATCTCGAAACGTGGAGATTTGAAGAAATCCGCGATAGCCGGTTTTCACATAAAAGCAATACCTTCTCATTATGATGAGAATGTAAAAAAATCTCTCTCCGCCCTTTTTTTGTCTGCTTTTTTCCCTTTTTTTGCACCTGGACTAAAATCCCGTTTTCATCAGAGGGAATCACTCACCGTAAGTGTTCCCAAAAGAATTTGTGAAGCAAGAGAAAACGCGTTATTTAAGATGTGGGTTTTTTTAAATTATAGCCCTCTCGTAAAATCGCAGTCTAAGGAGAGCAAGTTGAAGCAATTAGTGTCGTAGTTGAAGGAAAATTTCAGAGTTCTGGAATTGCAAGATTTTTATAAAATTGTCCTGAAAGAGATTAAGTCAGAAGAATAAAATACTGATTTTCATTTCAAATCGAAAACTGTTGAATTTGACCAAAAAAGACGAGTTTCCAACCAGATTTGAATTTTTAACTAAGGAAAATGTCTCAGTTAGTAAAGAATATGTCACATAAAACGTTGAGTTTTCAAGCGAAAAAGTCAAGATTTCTATAAAACATTTTAATTTTCAACCAAATAATTAAATTTTCAATCAGAAAGGCAAATTGGCAACCAAGCAGTGAAAATTAAATCAAAAAGTTGAATTTTCAGCCAAGGAGATTTATTTTCTACAAAAAAAAGACGAATTTTCAACCAAGAAGATTAATTCTCTACCAAAAAAGAAATTGATTTTGAACCTAATAGTTGAATTTCTAGTCTAAAAAAAAATTAACAAAACAAAAAAATAGTTAAATTTTCATTAAAAACCAAATTTTATAATTTAGAAAAGCGCATTTTCTCAAAAACAATTGAATTTTTAACAATTCATTTCAATTTTTGAATTTTCCACCAAGAAGATTACTTTTCAACAAGTAAAGACAAATTTTAAAGAAAGATTAATTTTCTACCAAAAAAGAAGCGAATCTTCTACAAAGAAGTTGAATTTTCTACCACATAGTTGAAATTTACGACAAAAAATATAATAATTGATATTTTAAAAAAAAATTCTAATTTTAAGTAAAAAACAATCGAGTTGAACTCAAATGGACGAATTTTTAACAATTTACTTCAATTCACAACTGAAACAGATAATTTTTAACCCAAGGATTGCATTTCTAACAAAAAAAATTGATTTTCTAACCAGGAAGACGAAATTTCAACCAAATTCTTACATTCTTTAATAAATGATTCAATTTTAAATGAGATGTTTAATTTTCTACTGAAGAAGACGAATTTTTAGCAAAGTACTTAAATTATTAACTGAATAGTTCAATTTTCAACCGAAAAGATTATTTTCTTACCAAACAAGATGAATTTTAAACAAATTACATACATTTTTAACCAATTAGTTCATTTTTTGAACTAAGAAGATAAATTTTCAACCAAAAATGAAATAGTTGAGTTTGCATTAGAAAACAATTTTTTGATTAAAAAAAAACGAATTTTCTACAAAGTTGTTGAATTTTCTAACAAACTGTTAAATATCCAAGATACAAAGACTAATTTACTGTACAAAACAGTTGAATTTTCAACGCAAGAATGTCAAGTTTCAACAAAAAAGTTAATTTTGAATCAAATAGTTGAATTTTAAGTTCAAGAAATTAGTTTTGAACCCAAAAAGGACATTTTTAATAAAAGAAAGTTCACTTCAGAAAATTAATTTTTAATAGAAGAGAGAAGTTTTCTACAAAACGGTTGAATTTTCTACCAGAGATTAAAAATGTTCAACAAAAAATATAATAGTTGATATTTTAATAACAAAATTTTCTTATGTTGAATGAGAAAGATTGAATCTAACCAAGAAAGATGAATTTCCAACCAAGTACTTAAATCTGTCGCCCGCAATCAGGCGGCAATTTATTATGATTTAAAAATCCTTCATTTTCCTTTCCGTGCCCTCCTCGATCGACAGCGAACGCATCGGGAACAAGGTATGCTAGCATTAAGATTCTTACTCTGTAAAATAAGTTGTCTTTATAATAAAGGAATTCGACCCAAGAAGCGTGAGCGTCGGGAACATCGAGGTTCGCGTACACATTTTCGCTCACGCCACAAGT
>CAKNXH010000189.1:224655-275790 GCA_932178445.1 Andricus quercusramuli
ACCTAACTATCCATCGGTCGAATCCCCCCCCAATAAACTGACTACAAATCTTCAACTGAAATAGATTAAAATTTAATCAATGAGTAGCATTTTTAATCATAAAAAAATTATTTTCCACAAAGACGTAACATTTTCAACAAGCTCCATACATTTTTGATCAAAAGTTGAATTTTCAACCAAGAAGATAAATTTCCTACCGAAAAAGGATGAATTTTCAAGCAAATAATGAAATTTTCGTCCTAAAAAATATTAATTTTTATCTAAAAATGAAATAATTAAATTTTCATCGAAGAAATAATAATATTCAATTTCGAAAAGCGAATTTCCTATGAAAGAGTTGAATTTTTTACGAAAATGTATATTTTCTACGAAATAGTTGAATTTTTATTGTAAACAAAAAAATGTTTAATGTAAAAAAGCGAATTTTCTGCAAAGTAATTGAGTTTTGTAACGAACAGTTGAATTTTCTACGAACTTGTTGATTTCACAAGCCAAAAAGACAAATTTTCAACAAAACAAGTGAGTTTTCAAAGCAAAAATATGAATTTTCAACAAACCTAATCATAAGTTAAAATTATGAATCTTCATCCAAATTAACACATTTTTGGTCGAGTAGTTCAATATTCAACCGAGGAGTTTAGTTTTCAAACCTAAAAAATATGAATTAAAAAAAATGAAAGAATCGGTTCCTTACACCCACCCCCTCCCTCGACTAAAAGACTTAACGCAATTTATGCACTTCTTATCAATGTGAACACTACAATTCAAAAATATAAATAATATGGAATTTATAGCCTTATTATGATCAATTTGAAAATACCTTCCAAATCTTATGGGGAGTCCCCCCTTCCCTTTTCTAGTACACTCGTGGAAAAAAATTCAAAACCGCCTCTTCTGTACAATTTTTTGGATTCGTACTTGTTATTGCATGTCTACAAATAATACTCACTCGGAACATATATAATTATTATATATTCATGAGGAGGTAACCGACATCGTTTCTGAGGCTCACGTTTTTTTCCCGCCCTCCTAACAATGCCATATCACTCAGGGAGGAAAAACACTTGGAAGGGTAGATAAAGTTTCTCGGAACGATAGAGGGAAGTAGGAAATCCAAATATTTCCAGTTACAGAAAAAATATCGCAGTTTATATAGAGGCAAATTTTATAAACCATTTGTATAATTATTTTTTATTATTTTTAATTATATTGAATTTTAATTTTAATGAAAACTTAATTTTTAATTAGAGGCCTTTCATAAACTAGTGGGGGGTCATCAATTTTGATATGCTCTCTTATATTGGCGGGGGGGGGGGGGGTAATTTGTAAAAATAATTTCTTATGTGAAATATTTTCAGGTTTGCGAAACACTGAGAAAAATAAGTTGAAAAGATTGTATTGTAACGAGTTGTTTTTCAGCGCAATCTAGTGTTAACTGTAGTATCTGGTGCACTTACCCTTACAGCACGATTTTAACTATAATTACCACCTTGGTTTTTGTAGTTTTTCCAGTATAACTAAGTTATTTTTGGCACTATGAGGTTCAAAAAATATGTTTTTCCTTCCTCAGTGAATTTGCGATTCTGGATGTTGGTTTTCAAATGAAAATCGTTATTAGCTTTCAAACAAAAAACTGAAACTATCGGAAAATATAAATTTTCTGATGTTCATTTTTTCTGCATGTTTACATACTTAAATATTCATTGGATGCAGAACAAACTATTTTCATACATACAAAAATGTATGCTTGAGAGGGTTTTGAATTTAAAAAAATGATGTTACTTTGTTGACCATTTTAACAGTATTACTTGTAATTTAGCTGATACTATTGGTATTTATATTACCTGTAATAATAATAATAAATGCACGAAATAATAATAAATGAATCAACAAATAAGGGTTATCCACAAATTGAGTAAGGTGTTTTTTTTTTATTTTTACGGGGGCCCCCCCCCCCTGACAACATTATTAAGATTTTCTGAACTTAGAAAATAAAATGTGTTGATAAGAATGAGTATTTAGTTTTACAAATTTGAAATTTTATCATTTCTCAAAACCTAAAATGTTATGTAGTCCGACACTATTTTCAAAGTAAAATGTCCAGTTTCCTAATCTAATATTTTCAAGGAATTGAAAATAAGCATTAATGTTTATTTCAACTATTGTTCTTTAGTCTCTAAATAATCATAAATATTCCTATTTATTTATCAGAGGCTTCTCCGCCATCCTTTTTGGTTCATACTTCAATTATTTTGTTGAAAACTCTTGTTTTCGGCTCGCAAATTCGACAATTGAGTATAAACTCAACTAATTTGGTAGACAGTTGAACTATTTTATCAAAAAATTATTTTTGTCATTTTTTTTAACAATCATCATTTTAGTTAAAAATTTATTTCTTGGATCGCAAATTTAACTATTTTCTCAATAATTTGTTTTTTACTTGATTAACAATTATTTCTTTCAAATGAAAATTTAACTATTCCATTTTTGATTGGAAATTTATATTTTTAAGTTAAAAATTCAATCATTTGGTTAAGAATTATTTTCGTTGAATATTTGGAATTCTTGCTAGAAAATTCATCCTCTTGGTTGAAAATTCATGTATTTTGTTAAAAATGCGACTTTCTTGATAGGAAATTAATTATTCCTCACGATTTAAAATTTAACTATTTGTTTAAAAATATATGTATTTTGTTGAAAAAACGTCTTTTTGGTAGAAAATCCATTTTTCTGGTTGAAAGTTAAACTGTTTGCTTGACAAGTAATCTGTTTTACTTGAGGATCCATGTATTTTGTAGAAAATTCGTAGTTTTGGTTAAATTCAACTGTTTCTGAATTTAAATTCAGACCTTTTTTGGTGGAAATACCAACTATAACATTTCTTGCTGAAAATTCATCTTCATAGGCAGAAAATTCAACTAATTGGTGGCAAGTTGAAGTCCTTCCTTCGAAATTCAATTTTTTGATTGAAAATTTAAATGTTTTGTAGAAAATTTGTCTTTCTGGATTTCAAATTATTCTTTTTGTTTGAAAATTTATCTATTTAAATGAAAATTTACATATTTAATTGAGATTTTATCTGTTTAACTAAAAATTTACCTATTTACTTGGAAATTTACCTATTTCATTGAAAATTTATGTATTTTGTTAAAATTCGTCTTCTCAGGTTCAAGATTCTACTAACTGGTTGCAAATTAAAATACTTTTTTGGAAATTACATTTAATGTAATAAAGATTCATAATTTTGGTTGCAAATTGATCCTATTGGCTAAAAATTGAACTACTTTGTTGAAAAATAATTTTTTGACTAGAAATTAATTTTGTAACAGAAATTTAGAACTATTTCGTTGAAAATTAACTTTTTGCTTTTTAAATTCAAATGTCTTTTTCAGAAAATGCGACTTTTTAGCTTAAAAATTATTTTTATTAGTTGAAAATTCAACTATTTGGTTGAAAGTAGAACAACTTTTTTCGAAATTCAATTAGTTTAAAATTCATCTGCTTGGTTGAAAATTGAACTACTGGGTTGAAAACTCGTTTTTTTGTTTGAAAATCATTTTTTTAACTGAAAATTTAACTATTTGTTTGGAAATTAAATCTCTTTTTTTAATTCAATGTTTTTTTTAGAAAATTCGTCTTTTTGGCTAAAATCCTAATCCTGTTGGTTGAAATTCAACTATTTGGTAGAAAATTGATGTATTTTGTTAAAAATCCGTCTTTTTATGTTGAAAGTTAAACATTGGTTAAAAGTACAAGTACTATCATTGAGATTCAATTAGTTGAAAATGTATTTTTTTGTGTGGAAAATTGAACTACTTTATTCAAAATTCGTTTGGTGGCTCATAAATGATTTTTTAAACTGAAAATTCAACTATTTGGTTGCAAATTAACTTTTTGGTTGAAAATTCATTTGTTTTGTGGAAAAATCGTCTTTTAGGCTTGAAAATTCATCTATCTGGTTGAAAATTGATGCATTTTGGTAGCATTTTTTTTGTTCTGAACCACTACTGTATGTTTGAAAATTAATCTGTTTCAGTTGAGGATTCATATATTTTATTGAACATTTGTATTTTTTGGTGAAATTCAACTGTTTCTGCTGTCAAATTTAAATCTTTCTTGACTGAAGTATCAACTAACACATTTTTTTTTGAGAATTTATCTTTTCAGATTGAAATTCCAACTCGTTGGTTGAAAGTTGAAGCACTTTCATCAAAATATTTGTTTTTTGTTAAAGATTCATAATTTTAGTTGAAAATTCATCTCTTTTGTTGAAAATCGAGCTACCTTGTTAAAAATGCATTTCTTAGCTTAAAATTAATTTCCTAATTAAGAATTTAGCTTGAAAATTTAACAAATTGCTAGAAAAATCAACTATTCATTTTTTAAAATGAGAATTCAACTATTGTATTTTGGGTTGATAATTGATCATTTTTAGTTTGAAAATTCAACTATTTAGTAGAAAATTTATCAAAATTGTTGAGGATTCTCCTTAGAATTTGCCCTTTTTTGTAGAAAGTCAATATTTTTGACTGCAGATACATCTGAAATTCTATACATTGAAAGTTTTTGTTATAGCCTTAGAATTGAAAATCATCCCCATCAGTTTTGATGTGAGAGTTAATAATTTAGAAAATTATGAAATTTCAGATATGTTCCATATACTAGAATTAGAGCCACCTTGGACGTTCTCATCAGCCCTCGAATTAAGCAAACTCGAATCCCTTAATCCTTGGGATCTACGATGTCCCCTGTATAATTAAATCAGAACTTCGAATCACAAATCTGACCCTCTATAAGGCAAGGATATAAAATCACGTTGTTATCAACAAAATACTGAGAATTATTTTAAAAATGTAAGAAAACAACTACAGCTGTCGAAAGCATTCAAGTATAATCAATATCTAATAAATTTGTTACTAAAATTAAAATATCATAATGAAAAATAGGTTTTATGAAATAAGTTTTTCAAAGAAGCAAACGTGAAAATCAGTGCAATAATTTCTCAATTTGAAAACATAAAAATAAAAAGATTTAAGAAGTAGGCACTGAAAATTGAATTATTTTTTACTTGAAAATATTCCAAAATATTAAACATTTCGAAGGCAAAAAAAAATTTCGAATTGAATGGCTTGAAATTGAACATTTATAAAAATGAATCATTCTGAATTGGAAAATATTTTATCGCAAAATTTAAAACATGAATGATAATTCGAAATGAAGTGTTAAAAATTAAACAATTTGAAACTATAAAGGTAAAAAATTGTGTTGTATAACATCAAAATAGAACAAAATTAAACTATCTGAAATTAATACCTTTGTAATTAAATAATTTATCTTTTATTGAAAATTAATATGTACAATCATTTTTAATTTGTCATTTTTTTTTATTAATTGCACAATTTGCTAGATAATATTTAATAAAACTGTGAATAGTAGAATTATAAAGAAATTTTCAAGTCATAGAATGAGCTTTCCTAGATTGAAATCGAGTAAAAATTACGACTTTGGTCTGAAGCGAAAAAAAACTCAAATATGTAAATGACTGCATTTAAATTAACAATTGCGGCTTCAAATATTTCTTCCTTATTTCAGCTTATATTTCTTTTATAAAATTGATTGCAATAATCAAATTTCCTTTTTTTGTGGATTTTATAAATCAAGTTAGAGATCAAGTAATTTTAAACTTGATGGTACACGTAGGACATCCTTAATATTACAATATCGCAGCCCCACAAGAAAAAATTTCTGCAACCTGAGCTAAACCACCACGCCTATACGTTTTCAAGGTCACTGAATCCGAATTCAGAGTCAGTTTGATCCCATCAGGTCAGGATCTAGGTCAATTGAAAGTCAAAATGAAGGAAACAAAAAAAATTCTGCAACTCTAGCTAAACCACCACATCAATACGTTTTATGAGGTCGCTGAATCCGAGTCCAGGGTCAGTTCGATCCCATTAGATAAGAATCAAGGTCCATTGAAGGTCAAACCGAGAAAAAAATATTGAATCGTCGTGAACCACTACTTCAAGATATTTTCGGGTTCGCTGAATCTGAATCCGTGGTCAGTTTGACCCTATTAGGTCAGGATAAAGGTCAATCAAAGGTCAAAATTGGAAAAACTATTGAATCGGCGTAAGCCACTACTTCAAGACGTTTTTGGTCAAACTGACCCCGGATTCGGTTTCAGCGACCTCAAAAACGTATAAGTATGCTGATTTAGCTCGTTTGAATAAACATTTTTTCAGTTTTAAATTGAGTTCGGATTCGTTTTATTTTAAAGATCAGTAGTGAACTAATTTTGTTTTTAATGTTTCCTTTTTGAAATTGATTTTTTACTTTGAACATTTTCTCACAATAATTCGATTCAAAAGGCTTGAAATTGAAAGTTTTTCCATTTTGACCATTGAAAATTAGGGTGAATCTATTTTTTAATCTCAGGAAAAATTTCCTAAATATTTTAATGTTAAATTATATATTTTGATATGTAATAACAATTTGAAATTCTAGAATTTCAGAACCTTCGAGTTTTTAAATAATCCAATTTCAAAAATTCTAGTCTGAGAATATTTGATTTTGAACGTTTTTTAATTGTCCTTTTTCGAAATTTTAAACTGAAATTAGTCGTGATTCTTCAATTCAGAAATACAATTGTTCAATTTTCAACGCTTTAAATTAGAAATGGTACAATTTCAACTTTTTTCTAACAAAATGGTCCAAATATAAAAATTTTGATCTGAAATTTTTCAATTTTAAGAGCTCCTGATTTGAAATTTAAAAATTTCATATCAAATTATTCAATTTTTAACGATTATATTGAAAAATGATACAAGTTCAATTCCTTTGCATTCCATTCGAAGTATTTCCCTATTTTCAATTTTTAACCTACTCTAAAATTGCTCTCAATTCGAAATTACTGATTATTGTTTTAGAAATTTCAAAAGCTCTGGAATGAATTAATTTAAAATTGGACATTCAGTCCATAGTGAAGTCACAGAATCCTCTTTCATTAATTCAATTTGTTATAAAAATAAAATTTCATAGTTTCATGGAATAGCAAAAAGGACCTAATTCAACAGTTTTAACTTCTGACGACTTCGAGGATTTCAAAGGGAAAATTTTCATATAAACTTCGTTGAAATTGTTAAATTTTTCTCTTTGATTTTTATGGCACCACCAAATTTTATTGTTGAGAAAAAATAAATGTTAAAGGATTTTATACATATTTTCGTGAAACTATCATGAAATATACTGTTTACGTTAGGACAAATCCAGAAAAAGAAATGGTGCAGTTTTTGAGTAAATTGACTTTGAATAGTTTTAGAAAAACCGCCGTCATGTTTTGATAATCCGCGTTTGAAATTTTCTTAATTTAAATAAGCATAACGTTCTCAACATTTTTTCGAAAAATCGGTTAGATACGTGTTCTCTTATCTCCTTTGAGAAAAAACACATTCCAGTTGCAAATGATTATATGACTTGATAATGGACTGTCTGCCCGATTGGAAATTAATTTGGGCTCTTCAGATTTAAAAATTTGTTCGATGGTGGATTTTCAAATTGTTCAAATATTTAGTATTAGGAAACAAAAATCCAGAGACATGAATGCGCGCATAGCGCACAAGCATCTACTGCTAGTATTAAATAAACAAAAAATGAATGGAAATTCGCACAGAAAAATTCGTCTTTATTTTCTGCAGTATTTGTGTCGCTCAGGTGTCAGACACCCCCATGCTCGTACTTTCAAGTTCCATTAATCGAATAATCGTGCTCGGCTTTTCCGTTATATTGCTTTGCAAGTATCTCATTCGTAGTCCAGAAAACTACATTTTCTCAGCTGACATTGATGGTGAAGTCAGGGGGTAAAAGTAGGAAATCTAGTTAAAGCTCTTGTCCATTGCACAAAGTGCTTAATTCAATGCACATTGTGCGTTTTTAATTAAATAACATCTTACTTTAATCTTACAAAGAAAAAGACAAGAAAGCCATTCGGAAATGAGAATTTCAATGATTAAAAAGTGTATGGCGCCGTTTTTGATTAATATCTTGAAACTGTCTCGTATGTATCTCGAAACTATCTTGAAATTATTGTTTCCAGTGAATCCGTGTTCATGATTGCATAGGTTACCTGAATAATATATTCAATATTGATAATAATCGATAGAACAAAGGTGCCAAGCACTTTAAAATACAAAAGGGTATTTCTTTCTGCCCAAGAAACATAACAAAGATGTAGTTGGGTTACATTCTTTTTAACAACAATCTTTAAAAAAAATTTAATGTTCCCTTAACTTGAGTCTTGGTAGAGCTAGACAAGGTGATGTTTTACTTAGAAGTGGTTTTTGGGGCTAAGGAGAGCTTAAGGGGGTATTTCTATTTGATCTAACTTTTTTCAGGCGTTTTTCAAGAATTCATAAAAAAAACAATTGTTCCTATTGTTGACTGGAAGTTTTTTTAAATATTTTTAAGCAGATCTTAAGCTGAAAAAAGCATCGCGACAAATAGAAAAAGCAATAATAGAGGGCGATGTAGGGTTGCAAGAAAAAAAAGTCTTGGAAAAGACACCCTCACTTGGCTGACATGATTCAGCTGCTCCAGGTCATCTGAAGCAAAAAATCGAAGAAATTCATCAAATATATGAGTATGGCTGTAGCCGGGACTGGAACAAATGAAGAATATTGAAAGTTGACAAAATGGCGCCCATTTTAAATTTTGTTTGCGAATTTGACTTTTTTGGGGGTAGTTTTTCACTTGCTGAAAATTCAAGAATCATTATTTTTCATTCATTCTAGTTCGGGCTATAGCCAAATATCTGTTGAATATATCCTGCCAATTGGAGCTCAATCGGCCCAGTGGTTTTAACGGAACCATGTCAGCCATTTTGAAAAATCGTGTTTTGAGAAAAAAGACTTGCTCAACATGTAGCGTGACTCTGAAATTTCAGACCTAACACTGAAAGTTTTGATGAGAACTTGCAGACAGATCTATAAAGGCTTTCGAAACATCGTACTTGAGAAGGAAAACCTGTTTGAGACGAACAACGACTCTATTATACACATTTATGACTTGCCTGCCTGACAGCCGAGGCGGCCCTCCACAGCGTGCGGCTGAGTACTCTTCGCTCTGCGCAGTTGACCCGGCTACAGCTTCGTTAAAAAGACCGAACCAAACGAATCCCTTTGCGTACAAATTTCATATAGTGTATACTGTCGAAAAATAAACAAAAATCGATTTTTTGGTCCGATCAAATAGAAATAGCCCCTTAACAAGTGGATTTTACACTCAGGGGTAATTTTTGGGCCTGGCGAGAACTGAACAAGGAGATTTTACACTTGGGGGTGAGTTTTTGTACTGGGAAGAGCTGGACATAAAGATTTCAAACTTATGGGTAATTTTTGAATCCGGGGAGAGCTGGACCAGGAGATGTTATACTTAGGGATTTTACACTTTAGGAATTTTACACTTTAGGGAATTCACACATAGGGCTAATGTTTGGGACTTAAATGAGCTTAAGAAGAGAATTTTACACTTGGGAGTAATTTTTGGGCCTGGAAAGAGCTGAACAAGAGGATTATATCATCAAGGGTTATTTTTTGGGCTCAGAAGAGCTGTAAAAGGGGATTTTACACGTAGGGGTAATTTTTAGGCCTAGAGATAACTGGACAAGGTGATTTTACACTCAGGGACGATTTTGCAGGCAGAGGAGAGCTGGGCAAGGAGTTTTCAAACTTAGGGGTAATTTTTGGGCCTGGGAAGAGCTGGACAAGGGAGTGTTATACTTAGGAGTGATTCTGGGGCCGAGGGAGAGCTGTATGAGTCGATTTCACACTGAGGGAGGTTTTTTGGCGCTTCATAGAGCTGGACGAGGGGTTTTTACACTTAGGGGTAATTTTTGGGCCTTAGGACTGCTGGACAATGTGACCTCATATTTATGGGTGATTTTTATGGCTGATGCGAGCTGCATAATTTTACACTTAGAGGTTATTTTTGAAGCTTGGGAAAGTTTAACAGGGGAATTTTACACTAAGGGGTAATTTTTGGGCCTAAGGAGAGCTAGACAAGAAAATGTCATACTTAGGAGTGATTCTGAGAGGGTTTTTAAACTTAGGGGTGACTTTTGAGGCTTAGGACTGCTGGAAAAAGTGACTTTACACTTAAGGGTGATTTTTACAGTTGATGAGAGCTGGACAAGGGGATTCAATAGTTAGGGGTGATTTTTAGTGCTGGGTAAAGTTAAAAAATAGGATTAAATACTTAAGTTTTATTTTTTGGGCTGGGAAGAGCTTGACGGGGCGATTTTGATTTGAAGATTTTGAAGATCAAAAGTCAAGAACTTTCTATTATAAGTCTTGCAAGTTTAAGAATATTCAAATGTAAAGTATAAAAGTTACAGAATTTTTTATTAAAAAATCACAGCGTTGATTTATTTTTTGGAAATTCATATAATTTTCACATATTCAACATATGTTTTCTTTTATATAAAAAAGGAATGGTAATTCAGGTGTCTATAATTCAGACAGTGAGTAACTAAATTGTATTCAATAAGATATGACTGAAAATATTTGAAAAAATTATGTAACCATTTTTTTTAGCCCAAGAATCTTTTGTATTAGAGAATTTTTTTCTATTCGGTCTATTTTATTTTGTATTGTCTTCAATTTGTATAAATGTAAAATTATTTTATTCGAATGAATTAAAAGGATTAATAGTTGGAAAAAAATTCTTCTAAAATATCTTCTTGGAAAATCAATATGAAATTGTGCATCTCAAAGATTCTTTCATTTAGTAAAAGCTTGTACTTAATAAATCCAATTCTGTAAATTCATTTTTCTGATAGAACTAAGACTATTAAGAAAGAAGAAGAAACTTTTTGGTAAATAAAAGATGGGAAGAAACTTCATGCAAAACATAAAAGTAACGAAGTGTATGGAGAAGCTGTAAACGACTGCCTGACATAAACTGGTTTTATCTACTGAGAGAGTATGCACCGACATCACTGCTCACAAAAAATATCCCACAAAAAGTGTAAAGTCGTATCTGTCACAGCGAATACCTACATGTAATCTATAACTGGATATATAACATCAAATTGCGTTCCAAAAAACTAGTAAAAGTCACTATCATAAAATACGACAGACGTCATTCCATATCTTTTACGACTTTCTATTTTCAAACAAAGAACTCAACAATTACAGTTGTGTTTATATTTAATTTCTAATCAAGGTAAATTAATTTGTAGTAATTTTCAAAATATCCCGCTAAGGTCTTAAGTACCAACTTCTCAACAAAAATTAAAGGTCCAATCATGGACGAAAGTACTAGAAAGCTTCCATTTTATTTTTTTATATATTTTTACAAGTGTTAATAGGACTTTGGTAGGATAAAAGTGTGCAAAATATTTCGAGCAGAACATACCTAGCAAAAAAGTACCGGTAAAGTAAAATATGATTCTCTTTGAATTTGTATAAGTTCTGAATAATTTTTGGTACTGTTTTTTATAGCAATGAAATTGTTTTTAAATGTCATGAAAGCTCTTCTTAAAAATATACTGTTCCGAGTGATTGCCAGGACGGGAAAAAAATTTGTTGATGGCATTTGTATTCAAACAGACTGTGGCTGAAATTGGACTGAAGTTCCAAAACTAATTTTCAGTATTTTTTTTAGCAGGACTTTTTTAGGGCAAAAGTGCTGGAAAAAACCAGCTTAGCTCTTTTTAAATTTCTACACGTCCGAAATAATTTTTGTAATATATTGTTTTAAACTTTTTTGATACTCCAGTACAACTTTAGTAGTAGTTTTTTGGGAATTTTTGATACTTATGTTCGTTAAATTATTTTAAACTTTCAAATATGTAGGAAGAATCAAGTGGGATTTTTTGGCAATTTTGTCCTAAAAAAATCCTGGCCAAAACAATAAAACATTAGGTGGGATTTTTTCGGTACTCTTGCCCTAAAAAACGTCGTGGTGAACTTATATCTTGTACTTTTGGGGCACTTTATCCCTACTTCAGCTTCATTTTTTTGGAACATAAAGCTCACCATCACTTGTGGAAATTACAAAAAGACAGAAGACGGAACATTTCTAGTACTCTTTCCCAAAAATTATTTATGGCTTGTAAAATATCCTATTGCAGCAGTATTTTTTGGGACATAAATTCCATCGTAACTTGTTAAAATTTCAAGAGAAATAAAATCGGACTATTCTAGCATTTTTGACCCCAAAATATTTAGGAAAATGTTATATAAATATATTTATATATTTTTGAAGATTTCAAAGAATTTCAAAAGATTTCAAAAATTTTAAGGAACGTCAAGAAATTTTGTAACATTTCCAAAGATTTCAAGAGATTTCAAAGAATTTCACAAGACTTAGGAATTTTTACAGGACGTCTAATTATTTCAAAATATTTGCGGGATTTAAAAATATTTTAAACTATTTCAACAGATTCCAAAGAATCGCAAGAGACTGTGAGAATTTAAAGGAATTTCAAAGAAATTGTTCAGATTTCCAAAGGCTTTAATCTCGATTTTAAAGGATCTCCAGAGATCTTCAAAAATAAATCGAATAAAATTGAATTTAAAGGGATTTCATAATCCAAGAAAATCAAAATAAAATGAAAGTTTCTACATAGGAGTTTATATAACTGAATTTTGAACTACTCTAAAACTACTCTAGGCCTTCACATACGTAAACATATAATAAAAATCGGACTAAAGAAAAGTTTCCAACATAGGATCTAACTAACCAAGTTTTCTTCATGTTTTTTATTTTTTAAACATTTATATGAAGAATATAAAAATGTTACATAGCGAATTATATTGCTCACCTCAATTCTAGATGCTAAGTGCATCAATTTGGATCATCCCCGAAGTAATCCGGACTAAAATAAAAGCTTTGAGCAAATTCCTAGAAATACCTTAAAATTCATTGAAATCTGTGCAATTACTAAGAATCCCTTAAAATTCAGTAAACTATCATTCATTTTCCAAAGTTCTCTAATCATTCCTTCAAATCTTTGGAAATAATACAAAATAAGTTAAAATCACTTGACGTTTTTGTATCTCTTGAAATTCTTAAAAATCCCTTAAAATCTTTGGAAAACGTGAAAATCCATTTGAAAACTTATAAATCATTTAAAAAACCTTGAATAAAACCATTCCATAAAATGATGAAAAACGTAGAAATTAATTTGAAAAAGCATAAATCATTCAAAATCCCTTGAATATAATTCAAAACAAATTCATTATTTGAAGCTCTCTAAAAAATGTTTAAATTCCTAAAAAGCTTTGAAACTCCTTCAAATCGTTGGAGATTTAATAACATCCTCAAATCTTCTAAAATTTCTTGACATTTTTTAAATTTCATTGAGATCTCAGAGATTGCTGCGAATCCTCTGAAATATCGTTTATTCTCTAAAGTTCATTAGAAATCCCTTCAAATATTTGTAAATCCTACAAAATTCTTCAAAATCCCTAGACATCTTTGAAAAATGTAAAAGTCTTCTAAAATTATAATCTCTTGACAACCAATCAAATCTTTTAAAGTTAGTTAAAATATTTGGAAAACTCTTGAAATTCTCTGCGATTCAAATTAAATTAATTTTTTTTCATTGAAGTTCTCTAAAAAAACCATTTATATCCCTATAAGTTTTTGAAATGCTTTAATCTGGTTAAATTCCTTGAAATACCTTAAAATGTTAAGAAATCTTCGAAATCGCTAGGAATCTCTTCAAATTAAATTATATTTATTTTCCAAAGTTTTATAGAAATCTCTTAAAATATTTCAAAATCCTACAAAGTTCTTTAAAATTCCTCGAAATTTGTTAAAAATGTCTTGGAACCTTCTGATTTGCTTGGAAATTTTCTAAATTCCGTGAGATTTTTATGAAATCTGATTAGATTGCATAAAATCCCTGTAAATTCTCTGCAATCCGAATAAAATTAAACTGTATCATCAGAGTTCTCTAAAACCCGTTTATATCCCCATACATTTTTGAAATCCTTCAATCTTGTCAAATTATTTGCAATACAAATCCCTTGAAATCTTCAAAATCGCTAGAAATTTCTTCAAATTCAATTTCATTTTATTTTCCAAAAGTCCACGAGATATATCTTGAAATCTTTGTAAATCCTATGGAATTCTTTGAAATCCCTTGACATTTTCTCAATCTTCCGGAATTCCATGAAATCCCCACAAATGTTTGGAAATCTTTGAAATCCTTTATATTTCCTCGAAGTGTTTCGGAATTCCTTGAAATATGTGAAAATAATTTTAAATCTGTTGAAAACCGATAAAATATTTTGAAGTTAGTTAAAATATTTGTAAAATTATTCAAATTCTTTTTAAAGCCGTAAGATCCGTGATAGTCCCTCAAAATTTATTCGCCCTTAATGTTTGGAAATCTTTAAAATGCCGTGAAACTTCTATTAAATATGACGGAATCGCTTAAAATCTATAGAAATTTCTGGAATTCCTTGAAATTCCTTAAACTTTGTCGAAATCCTATGTTAAATAAATAAATTGAATAAATCAATCATGTGTTTGTATATTTTCTCTATTTTTTGCATCAACTCTTTTCATATTTCAACATTCTTCATTTCTATACTGATTTTCTTATAATGATTTTTTATAACGAATTTTCTAACATCGCAAAAACATTATAACAAATTTATTATAAGAAAATCCTTATAGAACCACAAAGGATTTCCTATCATATTTTTTCATAAGGGGAGATTACAAGGTATCTGTAAAAAAATGTTGATCAAGCGATGAAATACGTGTGTCTTTATTTTCACTAGGAAGTCTAGAAGAACCAAAAGTATTTGGTATAAACTCACCGAATTTCAGGTTACCTAGACACAGCCTTTTACTTCTTTTACGATTTTTTTAGAACGGGCAGAGTGAATCAAAAAGAAAAAACAAACAATTTTTTTTCAAAGTAATTATACTTAGCTTTGAACGTGATAATCTTGAACACATATTTTTTATCGACGCCAGCCCTTTGAATTCTTTAAAATAATGATTTTTTTACACGATTAAACTCGCATTAATTTCTCACATGAATTGATCTGGAGTTTCGGCAGTTGGAATTATATTTTCTCTTTTGTCGAAACTTCCCTTCTCTAACGCCTCCATCTAATTTACCGAATAATACGACCAACGAGTTACTTCAAGTTCAATGACCCGACTAGAAATTCCACATTTGGCGTCGCGAACCGATTTTCTTGAATCAAAATTCCATCCTCCTTGAATTCCAAGCTTTAGCAAAGAACAATTTTTCCTCTAGAATAAAAGTTCATACGTTGGAAAAAAATTTCGCAACTTTTTTTTTTAGCCAAGAAAACAATATTCCCCCTATGGAGATCAAAATCCTAGTACTTGTTTATCAGATATACCAAAAAAATTGAATGAATGTTCATTTAATTATTGATATTATTAAATATATCTACAGACTATACTAGGGCGAATCAAAAACACTTTTTTTATTAAACTAAAGAAACACGTGCATATTTTTAAGTCACAATCAAATTTTTTTTTTTATTTTTTTACGGATCCTAAAAGATAATGCATTTTTACACAACCTCATAATTTCAAAAGTGATAATTAATGATGAGTTAATTATATTTATTAATAATTATAGTAATTAATTACTGGTTAATATTTGTCAGTTAATTATATTAATTGATAATTAATGTTAATAACTAATTATTAATTATCATTTTAGTTGCTTCGTTTTTAGATTCCAACCATTTTTCGACTGTCTATCAACCGTCTTATGACGATTTCGATGATTACTGATTAACATACGGATCGAAATTGTTGGTTGTTTTTTGTGTAAAAATAGCTGACATTTCAGGATACATAAAAAATAGAAAAAAAATTTTTTCACTTAAAACTATGCATGTGCTTCTTTAGTTTATCAAAAAGAGCATCAAAAATAAAAAAATAAAAAAACATTTTCTTCGCAACTTTAGCTACAAATTAAAAAACTTGTCATTGTTTAAAAAATATTATATTTTGAGGAACAATTTTTTTTCATTTGTAGTTACTCATTTAGCGCCAGTACTGGATTATTCGTGGCTGTCTATTTACGCCAGACTAGCTCGGCGGTCTTTTAGCGCTATCTAACTTTTACTAGATAGCAAATTCCATCACCCACTAATGTCGCTAGCTAGAATTCAAAATCATATCGATATAGAAATTCTGTCTAAAATCAAGCTTGACTCTAGAAAGTAGTACTATTTGGTCTTAGAAAAAGAAGGCATCATAGAAATATAATTATTAAAAGATAAAAATTATATTTATTGCACTGTGTTGTCATTGCAGAACTTTTAATTTAATTTATCATTAGGTAAGTATTTTATTTATGAATATTGTTTTATGTCATTATTAATTACGAATCAAACTGCTTTATTCATATATGTTTAAGATTATACAGCATATAGTTGGTACAATCCTCAAAATTGGTAGACGCATTTCCTATCCTCAAAATTTATACTATAGTCCCTGAGAAATGAAATGAATATAAAATTTGTATTATTAACTGTTAAACTATAACTTACTGATTAATTTAAATATAGAAGAAAAATAAAACTAATATTTAGGAATTTATTTTATTTTTAGCCATGCATGAGCTTATAGTTACTTGCTGTTCTTGCTGACACTGCAGAATTGATTTGACACTACATAGCGTATTGGCGAAATATTGAATAATAGTCAAAGTTTGAGTTTGAGTAAGTAACTTTCTCGTTCTTATTACATATATATAGCACTTATATACATTTCAATCATGTATTTCCTAATCTCAAGTATCATCCTTGCAAAATATCCACGATTTCATTATTAGTATATAATAAACTGATAAACTCATTTACTTTCTGTGAAAATTTTTTTTCGTTTATAATTTATAATTATTTACTCTAATTTATCATACAAATGATGGTTTTTTAAATTGACAGCTCTTCATATTTACGACTTTTATTTCAAATACAAAATATTCCCCATAATTCATCATTCAGTGCTATCAACTGTTTTCAACTTTTACCGTGCAAGGAAATTTCAAAACTGTCAAAACTGCCTGCGTTTTTTTTTGTGAATTTGGTTGTGCAATCTGATCTTCGTTTTACTATTTTGCGTAGAGTTCTGATAGTGATCAATAAAATTATATTTATAGTCTAGTGTTTCCTAACTCGAATAGTAAAGGACATAGCAAATACAAGCTAACAAGATGTCTACAGGTACTCGTACATCTAAAATTTATTTCTTTTCTAGTTAGCGTTTTCATATCAGAAATCGATTATTTTAGAAAAAAGAGTATGACTTTAAAAACTAGACTCACGATTTTTAACAATTTAAGGCTTTTTAGTTTTTTCTATGAAATTGGTATTTTTAAACAGAAACATGAAATACTATGACCAAAAAAGGGATAAATTATTGTTAATAAACTTAAAAAATTGTCTTATTTTCTGCAAAATAATGATTTATAAAAAATGAGTTTTTTTCAGAAAACACTGATGTGGATGAAAGCATGGAAGATGATTCTGTTTACAAGTTAGTTTCCTTTTTCGGTTATACTGATGAAACAGGACAAAAACTTGTAGATATTGTCTAAGCTTCTTGAATCAGGTATAACTAAAAAACAAAAAAGTTTGAAACTAAATTTCCTCCACCTCCGTACGATAGGAGCATCAAAATAGAGCTAAATACATTATTGAAAAGCTTTTCGGATGCTCCTGGATATTGGTCAGAGTATCCTATCGATTTTCGGGGTCATGCTAGTACGTTTCTCATTTTATCATTTATTCTTATTTTATTTTTTATTAGTTTATGTTTACTATATATTGTGTAAGGAAATTCAAAAATATAATTTTTTTACAGGAAAGTTCTCAGAAGCGCAGAAGCGATTGAAAAAACTACAAAAGAAAGAATACGCTTACACTTCGGATGGCAAAATTCAAGATAAAATCGAGATTACGAAGAAAAAGTATCAGGACAAAAGGTTAACTGCAGTACCACCAGAGGTAGAAGAAAAACTTTTTCAACATCCCAGCATCGCGGAAGCAATGGAAAATTCGCGAGAAGACTTCGGATGTGAACCAAGTCGTTTTAACATGGGAAAAAGTCAGCTTTTTGTAAATCGAATATTTAAACGTGATAATATGTTACAAATAATTCCGTGTTTCAGTATATAGTATATAGAATAATTTTAAGCCACTCTTGTGTGTCCCCAAAGAAAACCCCATAAGTGATCAATTTGAATTTTACGTAATATTGCGGTTTATTGACGCTTTTGAAAAGAAAAAAAATCATTCATCGGTAATTTAAAAATACCCAGTCATTTGTTAACTAATATTCAATTGTTCAAGCAATTTTAATTTGTTCAAAAATTTGATAGTATTCTTGAAAAGCAAAGTAGAACATGAAAATATTTCAATCTTTCGAAAAATAGCAACAAACATTTTTTTTAATTGTTCGAAAAATCTCAATTTGTTTAAAAATCTACGAGTATTCATAATAAAAAAATACAGTCGTTCCGCGAGTTGACTGAAAAAAATTGTTAACAAATTAAATATTGCTTAAACAATTGAATATTAGTTAATAAATGACTGGGTATTCTTAAATTACCGATCAATGGTTATTTATTTTTTTTTAACTCTTAGAAAGCGTCAATAAACCGCAATATTATATGAAATTCAAATTTGTCACTTATGGAGTTTTCTTTGGGGATCCATAAGAGTTGTTTGAAACAATTCAACCTCAAAATTTATGAGTGATTCTTATTTTCTGACGAATTCTGAACTATATACTGAAACACGAAATTATTTGTACCATATTATCTCGTTTAAATATTAAAATTACAAAAAGCTTACTTTTTCCCATGTTAAATCAATGGGAAACTTCATGGTCTTTGCGGCACTCAACCGATTTTGCTCAAATTCGGAGGAGATTTTTTTTTGGAATTCCAACAAAACTGGGGGGTGAGAGCAGAGAAATTCGATAAAAAATCCACCAAGTATAAATAAGAATCACCCTATAATATTGCATTATATACATTTCAGAAGGTGCACTTGAAATGAAAGAGAATGAGTTTCTTCACATCTTCACTCCAATCTTATCTCAAAAAGAAAGAGGTACATAAAAAAGCAATACTTGTGATCATTAGCCCAGTACTTTACAGTTCTATGCATACATTTCATCTTATAAATGTATTTCACGTGGATGATTGATTAAAATGATAGATTTATTAATAAATTTACAGACGATCCACTTTTATTGCATCTGAGGACAATAAAATGTATGCATGTGGTGCACCTCGATCAGCTGGGGACACAGCGTCAATTAAGAGACATTGAAGCAAAGTTCACTTCATCCATAAAAAACGGTGATCTACCTCAAAATTTTGCGGATAAATACAATCCTTCTTTGCCAATATCGTCTACAGAAGATTTTCTGTCAATGGAAGTTGCGCTACAATCTGATCTTTCGTTCAAAGCAGAATTTGTAAGAAACATTTTTTCAAATCTTGGTTGCAAAAACAAAACGTACTTTCATATTGTTGTAAGTAGTTATTTTTTAAAGTATTATAAGAATTATTTGATTCAAGTACAGATTATGAAATATCAATAATTTAAAACTATAATTATTACAAATACACTTAATTGGAATTTATAGATTTAAGTATAATTTCACGATATAAATTTGAATTTTCAGAAAAACTCGTTGTCCATTCTAATGGATAGAGACAACCTTTTTTCAAGAACTTTTACAAAAATTCTTAAATTCTATCTGTCAAGAGAAGTAGTACTTCAGTTTAATGCAGTAAAAGCGACAGAGAAGAAGCTAAGAATTTTTAAAAGCACAGAATTTTATAAGTGCATCTTTGGTAAACAAAAATTTAGTCGTTTTCTTTTGTACTTATATTAACTTCAAAATTCATATCCAAATTAATCTAATATTTCTTTATTCTATTTCAGATTTCATAACTGCGAATCCAGAATGCCGAAAAGCTTGAATAAATATGTTAGATGAAAATAAGCAAATTTATTTATAGATTTTTAAGGTAATTAATTTCTGTCACAAAATCTCATATGAGCCTAGCGCCATGAATGATTTCCACAGTTTACTACCTAGGCAGGTAAAAGTACTTTTCACTCCTCAGGCATTGGAAAGTAGAACTTTATCCCCACTCCATAGAGAATGAAAAGAGCCGAAATCATGCATGTGTTCTAAAAAAGCAATATTGTTCACTTCTTTCAAATTTATTTTTCACGCACTTTGAAAGAATTCAGGTATGCAATATTGTTTTCTTCCGGATAGGAAGGAAGAAAAAATGTCTAATAGATGTCGGCGAGTTTTACATCAGATCGGGAAAGTAAAGACATAGAATGGCTTGAACTTTTCTCTTTCTTCCCTTCATGAATGCCAGTAGTTGAAAGCACGAGATCGATCAATACAATAAAAATAAAAAAAAGCTTGATACTCGAGTCAGTCAATCACCTCTAAAACCAATTAAAATCCCGAGCTTTTTGCTCGAGTTGCGTCAGATTCGCACATACACACAATGCTTCATATAAAACCCTGCATTGAATTAATTTTATCCGTGAAACTTAGTTTACGCTCCACAACGCGATAAGTGAAAAAATTGAAAATTAAATCTAGATTTAAACTTTCTTTCATTTGAATCTAGAGTTAAGCTTTTCTGATATTTCTAGCACAAGAAATAAATTGTTATATGTATGGTATAAGAGGAATACGAAGTTGAAATTCTGAAAACTCTGTGAAAAATCTGAAAAATATACGTTTTGTATTTTATGTACAAAGTCCTAACTAGCCTGATTTGCGTACGGTGCGAATGGATAACCCCCGCTAAAAAATAAAATAACGCCGTAAGCAAAAATTTGAAAGTTTTAAAGGTTGAAATGGCAGGCAGGTCCATAACTCATTTGAGCCATTTAAAATAGTGTCAACAGTAGCATACATTTTTAGAAATAATAGGAAAATAGAGCCATGCAATTTCTTCAATATTACATCCAGGATTGACTATTTTTGTTATATGTATAATATACAATATGCATCCTATATAAATTCGCATGAACTCCTTTCCAATTTTTTAAAATATATACCCTGAAAGCTTTGAAATCCGTCCAAATTCTTTCTCAAAAACCTGACATATATCGTTAAGATTCTCTCGAGATTCCTGGAAGGAGACGTCCATAAATCACGTGGTCAGGTTTTCGCTAATTTTCGACCCACACCCCCCTCGTGACAGATTTTTTATTTTAATGCTGAAACCCCTTTCCCGTCTAATATCACGTGACTTTTTCCTTATACAATTACGAAAATTTACATAACATGGCAGGGAACGATAAAATAATTTTTCAAAAACTTTTATTATATGACAACGTGTGTATTGTGTAACACAATTAGCTTTAAATGCTATCGAAAACTGAAGAATCATCATTCTCATTCCATGGATTCTGTAAGGAAACGTTCATCAATTACGTAAGGAAGATTTTTTGAAATTGTAGACTCTCTCCCCCCTTTTTACGCAAAATTTTATAGTTTTTAGTTAACATATCAACAATTTATTAACTATTTTAAGTAGAAACTAGATTTGCAAAAAAATTGAAGGATTTCAAAACATTTGAAAAATTATCAGTGACTTGGAAGGATTTCAAAGGATATTAAAGCATTTCAAAGTACTGCAAGGTCTTTCAAAAAATTACAGATTTTTTTTTAATTAACCGACATTTCCAAAGATTTTCAGGGATTTCACGAGATTTTAAGAGATTATAAAAGGTTTAGGTTATTTTAAATGATTTTCAAGGATTACCTAAGGTTTCACAATTTTCAAGTGATTTGAAAGTATTTTTAGGATTTGAAGATACCACCTATAGTACAATTTCAGAAAGAATCTCAAATTTTCAATGGATCTCACAGGATTTTAAGGGACTTCAAAAGTTTAGTCAGATTATACGAATTTTCAGGGATATCAGAGGATTCTGATGGAGGATGTCAGGGGATTTTAATTGGATTTTGAAGATTTCAAATGATTTTGATGAAGTTCCAAATATTTGGAGGGCTTTCGATGATTTCACAAAATTTCAAAACATTCTACTATAATTTTATAACCATATCCACTGATTTCAAGGGATTTTGTAATATTTTAAAATATTGAACGGAATTTCATGGACTTACGAAAGATATAGATGAGTTTAAGGGAATTTAAAAAGTTTGAATGGTTAAAAAAATATTTTCAGTGATTCTAAGAGATTCGGAAATATTTCAACGGATTTACAAGGTTTCAATGAATGTTAAAGGGATTTCATAGACTTTGAAGGAATCTCGCAATATCTTTCAATATTATTCGTGATTGTGAATTCTCTTTTGTTAAAGCTCCTTCGGCTTTAACGAACACATTCTCATCACGTAGCTCGTATTTCGCACTTGATTTTGTCCACAGGGAGTTGAACTCTATAATATCAAATGTATATTAGATTTATTTCTGTACCTCGGTCTGGGACTGCTTACTCCGATATTTATTAAATTCAATTTAACCAGAAAAAAAGAATCTCTCGCCTTTCACTCAACTGGTATTCGAACACCAGATCACCCGATTTCCAGTCTAACCAATTGAGCTACAGAGAGATCAGAGAAAGATACTGTTTTTCTAATATACGCTAATTTAGCAAGGTGTTACACAAATCATTATTTAAATAGGAATCTGTATTATCTTCGGAGATGGCAATTATCAATCCGTTGAGAAATCCAATCACACATACTGTGAAAAATGGGAATCTACAATATCGATCAAAGTTAAATCCTCAAATACAGAAAAATTATTTCGTCATCACAGACTAGATGGAGATATAAACTAAAATTTATTACATTCAATTTAACGATAATTAGGATGATTACCATCTCCGATGATAATACAGATTTCTATTTAAACAATGATTTGTGTAACACCTTGCTAAATTAGCGTATATCAGAAAAACAGTATCTTTCTCTGATATCTCTGTAGCTCAATTGGTTAGAGCACCTGACCGGAAATCAGGTGATCTGGTGTTCGAATCCCAGTGGAGTGAAAGGAGAGGGATCCTTTTTTTCTAGTTAAATTGAATTTAATAAATTTTAATTCATATCTCCATCTAGCCTGCGATGACGAAATAATTTTTCTGTATTTGAGGATTTATAACTTTGATCGATATTGTAGATTTCCATTATTCACAGTATGTGTGATTGGATTCCTCAACGGATCGATAGTTACCATCTCTGATGATAATACAGATTCCTATTCAAATAATTACTTAGATATTGTATAATAAAATACAAATTTTATTTTTCATGATGACTTTGATTTTTGTGCGTTATTCTGTATTAATTTTTATTTTTAGCTATCCTAAAAAATGACATACCTTGGGTTGTTTTTCCACAATTGTGAAAAAAATTTAATGCTGTTTTTACGATTGAAATAAAAACTATGCGTCCCATCAAAAAATGATTAATGACAAATTTTTATATATTTTTTTTGTTTGATGACCAAGTTCTGTCCATTAATTTTGTGTTCGTACTTTGTGTAATATTCCCACATTTTTTGAAAATTTGTAATGTTATTTTTTACGATTAAAACAAAAACTACGAGTCCTATTGAAAAGTGATTAAGGAAAATTTTGTAGATCTTCCTTAGGTGCACAATTCTTGTCGATTCATCTTTTTTTGTAGCTTGTGTTGTTTATCCAAATATTTTAATTATTTTTTAATATTTTTTACGATGAAAACAGAAACTACTTGGTCCATCAAAACTTAGTTAATAACAAATGTATAGACCTTTTTTGGGTCAATTAATTTTTTTCGTATCTTCCGTCGCTTTCCCCAAAATTTCATTTTTTAATTTTCAACATTATTTCTCACGATTACAACAAAAATTACGTGTCCTTCAAAAAAACGATTATCAAAAAATGTGTAGCTCTTTCTCTAGTAAACATTTTTGGTCTAGATACTTCTTACGTTGTGTCGTTTGTCCAAAAATTTAATTTTTTAATTTTTAATATTGTTTCTTGCGATTAAAACAGAAACTGCGTGTCCTATCAAAAAGTGATTATAAGAAATTTGTATAGTTTTTAGGAAGCACTGTTTTTGTCTATACATCTTTTTTCGTATCTTGCATAGTTTGACCGCATAATGCAATTTTTGATTTTTATTCATTTTTCCTTGCAATTAAAATTTTATTGTCCGATTTTTCAAGAAAATAAAAGAAGTAGTTATGATGATCTTCTAGGGTATTCAAAGAGCAACATTGTTCTTTTTCTGACTTTTTCTCAAATCGTGCGTTGTTTGGCTTAAAATTTACATTTTCGTTCCTCTAAAAAAAGCCTTACATAATTTGTTTCAAAAATTGAAAACGTAGATTCTCAAAAAAATTTTAAACCATTGTTAAAGTGTGATATTTTTAAATCTATAACATAGGTATTAGGTCGAATGAACTTCTATCTAGCGTAGTTTTTTGGTATTTTTTGCGAAAATATGATATTTATTTTATTGAAATTTATGTTTCTCAGCAATATGATTTCAAGTTGTCATACAAAATTAGAAAGAATATAATTTAGTAGTTTCAACAGCTTTCACATCCAACTTTTTCCTTTGAAATCGGTATCGGTAAAAAAATCTATACTTCTCTTTCTTTTACCGACACGTTGTTAAAACTATTGAATTATTTTTGTTTCTAAAATGATTGAAACTGAAGATGAATGAAAATTCTCATCAATTCAAAAAGAAAATATCAGGCAACTTTTGAGAATAAATTACAAAGAAAAATTTGCACTGTTTTTAAAGATTTTTATATCCACTCAAAATATTTATTCATTAATTTCGAAATTGTATGTTCTACTCTGTAATATGCGGTACCTTTGAGGTAACTTTTTTATTATAGGTAACATCCTGGTTTAAACTATCAAAGCTGGTTAAAGTTTAACACAACATTTATCAGAAAAAGAACCATTTACTAAAAATTATTACTAATAATTTTCAACCTAAACACTTTGAATAATAAGGTAATTTATTATATACACTTCTAAAAATACGTTGGTATCAAAATGAATTGAAAAACATTATTTTAAAAATAACTTATTTAATTCTCCACAAAATAAATTGATTTCGAATTTGCTTTGGAAATCTCATTTTTTAATACGATAATTGAAAAAAAGTAGAATAAAATTTTATTTCAAATTTAGTTCGGATTTCAGGAAGTTTCTACACGTACCGAAAAGATCTGGCTAATTGCATCGAAATTTTGATACAAATATCCCCTTTTACAAATCAGTTTGCACTGAAATTACCATGGATTGAAACAAACATTTTTATTGTTCCGGATTTTTTAGATTTTCTCGAAACATGATCTTTTTTATTATCAAATAATATTTTCTTTTGATTCAGTATTCCGATATTTCAAAGGCATGCTTTTACTTTGCGAGAAATCACAAATTCGATTCTTAATCGCTATCCGAAGCCGATTTTGAAATTTTCATGAAATTTCAATACGAAAATTCTCTGTTTATTTTATCAGAATTAGCTAACTTTTTGACATTAAACTTTATTAACCCGATTTCAGATACCTTATATTTCTGGAGCATGTTTTTATTTTTTATTTTAACTGAAAATTGAATTTTTTATCGCAATCGATTGCCACATCCATTTTCTCGAACCTGGATAACTTTTTTGATTCCAACTCTTTTGACCCCATTTCAACAATACTTGAGCTTGGGAATGGACTTTTGTCCTATCTTCAAATAGTGATTCCGATTTTACAGAATTCTTCTTCACTTCTCTGACAAATTCACATTTTGATGGTTATTTAGTTATGTACTGCCACCCATCAAATGTGATTCTTGATTTTTAAAATTGGTATTTTAGTTCTATTTTTGGTGTAAAATAATAGAGAAAAAAATTCAGTAAAAAAACTATCAAACAATTAAAGTTTCTCTCAACAAAAACATTATAGTCCAAATTTTACAACTTTTTGGAAACGAACCATAAATGGTAATTAAGACTAAAGTTAATATCTATATCATTATTCACATTTTTTTCCATAATCATATCAGTTTATGAGTATTCGCGAAAAATATTAATTACCTTCATGCATTTATTATGAATAAAAAAGTCACTTGACTGTTCTGAAAAATTTTCTCCGACATAAAAAATACGAAACTTGATAATTACAGTGGCAAGAAAATCCCGTATGAGAGAGAACGAGGGAAAAAGAATCTATAAGAAAAACAAAGAGCTTTCAAGCTTTTCTGGCTTCGGAAATACGGCAGACTGACATTTGGAGTCCTCTGAGCTTTTTTTGGTCAAATAAACGTTTATTTGAAATCTCGGAGGCTTAAGCCATACAGGACATCGCCACAGCGTTATTGCTGGTATTTACTGAATTGGAAAATACTACCGTCCCTGAACACCTCCCTAATTAACTCACTAATAATATAATTTATTTATTTCACAGTTGGCCTTTAACTCCTAGTAAAGTTTCATCTTTTCCTAATTCCTAAGTCGATTATTACCTAAGCCACAATAAATGTAAGTGCTGCTTGTAAAGGAAATTGGTATCATGAACTGAAGGGTGACACAACGTAACTGAAGAATTCTATTGATTTTCATCAGTATTGTTAAACTTACTAGCAACATTTTTGATTACTCAATTATCAAATTATCACATTGTTGCCTTATAGGAAGAGTTTTTTCTTTAATAAAGAAAAAATGGATCGACGCATCTCCAATACGCGAACAATTACATCATATACAGTCCTGTTGTATTTCTGTTGCGTTTTCTCATATAAACAAAAGCAATAATATATTTTGAAAAATTATAAATAATTGTTAGACCATGATAGGTCATAAAACGTTGTTTACTAAGCATTGATGCGTCTCGAAAACCCGAACAAGAACATCATATACAGTCCTATTGTATTCCCACTGTTAAAAAAGTTTTTCTCATATATAAACGAGTAGAAATATAGTTTGCAAAATTATAAATTGGCATTGACGGATCATATGAGACCATAAAAGGTTGTTCAATAGGCCAAAAGATGCGTCTCGGACGCGAACAAATTATATAGTCCTGTTCTATTCCCAACATTAAAAATAGTTATCCTTATATACGGGAGAGCAAAAATATATTTTTTTTCAAATTATGAATAGGCATTGCCAGATCACAAGAGATCATGAAAGGTTCTTAATTAGGTCAATCGATGTGTCTCGAAAATGCAAACAAATACATCATATATAGTCCTATTGTATTCCCAATATTATAAAAGTTTTAAAACTTTCCCTCATATAAACAAGATGAACAATATATTTTGCTTTTAACTTTTATTTTAAATGTAATATTCATTTTAATTTCAATCGGCTTTCAGTAATCTGTAACTTTGATTTAAATATGAGATTTTATCCCAGCAGGAAATATCGATTTTTCAGATGTTTACAATTCAAAATTCGTCAATTTGTTTCATATTGAATGTTTGTAAATCAAACTCATTCAACTTTGTATAAATACATTATTAAAAATTCCTGAATTATGATGACATCGAAGATCAAAAATCAAGTTTATAATTCCAAATATTCCAAATTCAAGAAGTTTCGGATATCATGCATCAAAATTAAAGAGTTTTTCAATTGTAAAACTTAAAATTTTCATTATTTTCTAATACAAATTTTTGAAACTACAAATACATCAATTTTAAAGATTATTCATTTAGATTCATACAATTTAAAAAGTTACAATTCAAAAGTCTCTATTTAAAAAAATTTATAAATAAGAATTCTTAAAGTTTGATGATTTTGAAGATCAAATGTCAAGTTTTCAATTCCAAATTTTTTGTATTAAAGAAATTTTGAATATAGAGCATCAAAATTACAGAAAGTTTAATTGTAAAACTTGAAATTTGCGGAATTTTGAATTCAAAATTTAAAAAATTAAAAACTCTTGAATCAAAATTCAATTTTAAAGATTTACAATTCAAAGTTCTGCAATTTTTGACAGCTGCAATCGAAACGCCTTTAATTTTAAACATGAATCATTAAAAATTCTCGAATTCCAGTAATTTTAAATTGTGAATATTAAAACTTGCATAATTTTAATTTTCAAATGAAAAATTTAAAAACCCCATCAATTTAAAAAATTTAAAATTAGAAGTTCTGAAATCTTGAAGAGTTACATATAATTAAAAATACTTGAATTTTGAAAATATAATATTTGATAACATTATAATAATATAAAGAAATAAAAAATTCATTATTAATCAACTTTTCAAATATTGAGAGTTTCAAAAATGTTCAGAGTAATAATTAGTAATTATTATGAATTTAGAATTGAAAGAATTAGAAATAAAAAATATATAATAAACGATTTTGAATTCAGAAGAATCCAAATAAAAATTTCGAAAAGAGGACAATTTCAAAAAATTAAAAATTGAACAATTTCATATTAGAATTTTAAAAATTGGATCCTGAAAAAACCAGATTAATTGAAATTGTATTATTTCTGATTAAAAGCGTTTGCAGTTGAATATTGAAAATTTTGAACTTTTGAATTTTAATATTTTTCTATTCAAAGCTATTGAAATGTAGGAATTTGAAAATTATTAATTCAATTCAATGTTTTATAATCAAAGCTTCTGAAATTTAAATATTGTTATTGAATGAAACATTCAATTAATCTTTAAAATTTATGATTTAATTTGTCTAAGGTTAATAAATCATTTCTTGGCCATTTCCACTATTGGGAAATGGAAAAAATTTCGATTGTAAACGCTTAAAAATTGAATTATTTTAAAAAACATTCGAAATGAAGCAATTGTAAATGGAATAGATTAAAATGAAAAAAATTTCTACTACGGAACGTTGAAAATTAAACTAATCCGAACTCCATTGAATACCGAAAACATTTTAAACATAAGAATTGCGATGTTAAAACTTTTTTATACTGAACCCCATTAAAATTTAAGTTATTTTTCAAATTGTTCATTATGCTTTGAAAAATGCAACCATTTCAATTTTAATTGAAAAATGAAAAATTATGAAAGGAAAAAAATGAAAAATGTAGCATTAAACATAAAAATTCAGAACCCTAAAATTTAAACAATTTGAAACTAAAAAAAAATTATTCAATGAATACAGTATCTAGTTCAGATAGATCTATTTTGAATTTTGATCAATTTCGATTTTAAAGAACACAATTTTTAACTTCTCAATTTGTCAACACTCCATTCTGAATTATCATTTATTCTTGAAATTTTCCGAATGAAAATTTTAATTTTAAAATTAATTTTAAATTATTCATTGTTCAAAATTTGTAACTAAAAATCAGACAATTTCAAGGTATTACAATCGAATCCGCAAAAGAATTTTTCATAAATTTCATTCAAAATCATCAATATTAAGTTTATTTAGTTCACTCTCAAAATTCCTCTTTACAATAATCTATGAAATACGAATTGAAAATTAATTCTCTTTCACCCCCATAAGTCTCTTTTATAGGGTCCCAAAAAAACCCAACAAGTGAAAATTGGAATCTGCAAGCTTTTGGCGTTAATTATAAATTTTTTGCTATTTCTTTTAGTAAGAATTGTTTTTAGGCATAAAATATTACTTTATGCTCACAATTATATGTTTCAATACATTTTTCAAACAATTTATTGTTGTTTGAAATGCTATAAAGTTCCGGTTTTTTTCTGGAATATGTAACTTTTCTTTGATTTTGTGAATATGTTATTCTGAATTAAAATCATCTATTTGAAATATTCTCAAAATTTACTATATGTATTGTATTGAGTGTAGCTTTGCCTGAGGTAGTTACTGAGAGCCTTCTTGTTTCAATCAATATTTTTAAACCAAAGAAAAGTTGAAAATTTCAGAAAAACTGGAACTTTTTAGCATTATTCAAAGAGATTACGAATTCAAAAGATTTAAAAATAACAATAAAATTTTAAGCAGTTATGTTTGTTAACTTGACTTAACTACTATCTTACTCCAATGGAAAAGTGGACAAAAAGTGAAAAATTAAAAAAAAAACCGCAACTTTCTAGCATTTCTCTGAGACAATATTGTTATAAATAATAATGCATTACTCAAAATATCATTTTTGCCCATTTTAAGAGATGAGTTGCCTCGCTCTAGCCGAAATGTTGAAAGCAAGTTGAAAGCAAGTTGAAAGCAAGTTGAAAAATTCAGAAAGTATCGCGACATTTTCACTCTATTCTAAGAAAAAATTGCTATAAACAATAATAAATTGTAATAAATTTGAATTTAAAATTCGAAATTAAAATTTAAAATTTTATATTTTAAATTTTAAACTTTAAATTTTGAACTTAAAATTTAAAATTAAAATTTTTAAATTTCAAAATTTAAATTTATTATAATGAATCATCGTGAAAGTATTAAATCTATTAATAATCAATTGTTTATACAATTTATTAAAACATCTAATTATCAGTAGAAAGCAATACTTTATGTATTGGAAACAATTTGTACGGAAAGAGAGAGCAAAAAAATAATAATAAGCTCCAGAAACTCGCAAAACAAAATTTTTGTTATGGGGTTATTTGATGATCGTGTAAAACAGACTTATGGGGGTGAAATTAAAAAAATATTTTTTAATTTATGTATTTCATGGCAAATTGTAGAGAGAAATTTTGATGGTCAAATCGATACACCTAATATTGACGATTCTGAATAAAGTTTACAGAAACGTCTTTCTTCATCTGGGAAATAAGTGTTTATTTTCATATGGCTTACGGGACCTCTGAATAGATAATATATTTTTTTAACGCATTTTTTTTATTAGAACAAATTTGGGGGAAATATAGATGAAAATGCGGAAAAAATTGCAATGAATTAACGAACTTGATTATTATTATTATTAAATGCCTTAAATAATGAATAAATAAATATTCCCTCACTTCGAAGACGGATTCTCTTTATAATGCATCTAAATTTAAAAAATCAACAATATTTAGGTGAAGTAACTCGTAAAATTCTTGAGAATCTTTTATGATGACTTGTTCTTAATTTGGATTCTGTGATTCGTTCTTGCCGCTTTTGTGATTTCGCGTCACTCTCATATATGTGAGTTGCATCAATAAAACTGATTTCCTGAAAATGTGAATCACTTTAAAATAGTTCCCACGCGATTTTCACGCAACGAGAGTCGATGACTCAGGGACATTTCTCGAAGGGTATCCAAAAGAATTAAGTCCAAATCTCGATTTTGTGACGACAGAATTTTGGCAAAGGTGGGACGACGTAAAATAATACATGAAACGTCTTTTGGTATAAGACCAGAAATTTCCTGGCTCGAATATAATTTGACAATTGGACAAAGCTTTTAAGAAAATCAACAAGCACATTATAAATAAATGTTCAATTGAAAATTCCGTGTTGAAAGTACGTATTCTATATCTAACAAAAATAATCTAGGGTGCTGAAAATTCCGCCACGTAAAAATTTATCAGTATGATCAACATTGCTTGTGGAATATCAAAGTTTTCCGAGTAATTCTA
Source organism: Andricus quercusramuli (assembly GCA_932178445.1). NCBI lineage: Eukaryota > Metazoa > Arthropoda > Insecta > Hymenoptera > Cynipidae > Andricus > Andricus quercusramuli. The sequence goes on from CAKNXH010000189.1 coordinate 256,206, forward strand.
AAAGACATCTTACTATCAAAATTTATTAAATTAACAAATACAGGAATTTTGAGAATGTATTAAAAGAGGAAAAATTTAATATTGGCAAGATCATTATTATTGAGAGAAAAGGGGAAAAATCTCACCAAGTTTTTGTTCTTCTCTCTTTCGAAACATTTTCTTTCTTTAAATGTTGCAATTTAATAAATTTCAATATTCATTTATCCTTTAACATTACTTAGAAAATTTTAATATTTCACAAACAATGTTGATTGTACTGATAACTTTTTACTGGGCAAATTTTGTTTGCATTATAGATAATTTTTGTTAGATTACACATAATTTTCAATAAAATTTATATTTAAATATACAATAATCGTTTCAAAGTAATAAAAAAATTCAATTATCAACACAATCTGATGTATATAATTGGTGTTGATATTGATATTATATTCGAAAATATAATTTCAAACAGTTTTTAGATTCTCATAGCTATTCGCTCGAACGGAGTTATATTGAAAATATTTTGAATTACTGAAAAATCGAATTCTTAAATCTTTGAAAATAATCTATTCATCAAAATTCATCGAGACATAGTCATAGATATTCATCTATCAAAGTTATGTTGAAAGTTTTGTACAAATCGGTTCAATCGTGTAAGCTCTAGTTCCACTCAGTTGTACTGAAAAGTTTAAATTTGGCATGCTTGCTAAATCTTCTAAATTCACTGAATAAAAAAAAATGAATAGAATATATATACACAAGTTATTTTTTAGTGATGCTCCATTGATTCCAAAATATTTTATGCGAATCGGTTCAATATTGGAATAAAAAGTAAAATATCCCCCCAAAAATAACAAATGAATAAAACGATCCGGAAAAATGTCACTGAAGTTTCATCTAATTAATCTATCCTGAAATTTTTGGACAAATCGATTAAATATTGTAGGCTACAGGTCGATTGAGCTGCTAAAAAATTTAATTTTGAACAGAAAAAAAAATAAATAGCTCTAGAAATTATAAGTAAATAAAAATTTACTGCAAAATGGCACTGATGATTTATATCATGGAATTTTGGACATAGAAAGTGGAATAACTCTAGAAATAATTAATGAACAACAATGTCCTGGAAAATAGCACTTGAGCTTCATCTAGTCAATGTATCCTGAAATTTTTAGACGAATCGGTTAAATTTTTTAGGCTGCAGGTCGACTGAACTGTTAAAATTTCTCATCTTTGGCATAAAAAGTGAAATAACTCTAGAAATAATAAATTAATTAAAAGTTCCTGCAAAAATTCAGTGAAGCTATATGCTTTTAAATTGTCCTTAAATTTTTAAATTAATATGTTTAATATTCTCGGTTACAGGTAGACTGAACTGCAAGAAAAATCAAATTTTAGAAATAAAAAGTAGAGTAACTTTAGAAATAATAAAATTATCAAAATTTCCTGAAAAATGACTGTGAAATTTCCTAAAAAATTGCATTGGAGCTTCACCAACTCAATTTTTCCCTAAATTTTTGAATGAATCCATTTAATATGCTAGGTTACAAGTTGACTGAGCTGGTAAGAAATCGAATTTTGAGCATGCAAAGTGAAATAACTCTAGAAATAATGAATAAACAGAAATTTCCTGAAAAATGGCACGGAAGCTTTATCTAGTCCATTTTCCCTTAAATCTTTAGACGAATCCATTTGATATTCTAGCCGAAAGATTGAATAAAATGCTGAAAAATCGAATTTAGCATAAAAAGTGAAATAACTCTAGAAATCTCAATCACTCACCCTACTTTCTTCTACTTCCTCTCTCAACCTCTATTTCTCCACCCCACACTTCATGCTTCACTGACCTCCCTTCCCCAGCTTCTTCCTTCTATACTTTCTCCTCTGATCACTTCCCTAGCAAACACTCTCCTTCCCTTCACTTCTTTTTCTTTTACTCACTTGAACTAACCTACTAGCCCTCCCCTTACTTCTTTACACTGCCCACCCACATTTCCAATCATTTGTCCTACTTTCCCTCATTTCCAGTTACTGCCTCTTCCTCCATTTTCCCTCACTCTCCTACTTTACCCTCTTCTTATTTCTCCTACTTTGCCTACCCCTTATTTTCCCTACTTTTCTTACACCTTATTTCCCCTCCTTTCCTTCCATATTCCTCACTTAACCTCTCCTACTCACCTGCACTAACCTAATAGCTTACTAGCCCTTACTACCCTCCCGCACTTGTAACTATTTTCCTACTTTCCCCTACGTCCATTAACTTTCCCTGCCATTATTTCCACTCACTTTCCCTATTTGACCCTCTCTTTATTTCCTCTAGTTCTTCGCTCACTTGCCCACCCCTTGTTTCCGCTACTTCCCCATCCTTCGTTTCCCATACTTTCCCACCCCTCGTTTCTCCTACTTTACACGTCCCTGATTTTCCATACTTACCCTTTCTAATTTCTCTCACTTCCCCTACTTCACCTCTCATAATTCCCCCTATTTTTCCAAACCTTATTTACCCTCCCACCCCTTCGATTACTTCCGTACCCCTTATTTCCAATACTTCCCCCTTGTTTCCTATACTTTCCCACCCCTCATTTCCCCTTCTATCCAGCATTTCTCACCTGCACTAACCTACTAGATCTACCCGCATGTCCTCTCTCACTTTCAATCATTTCCTTTACTTTTCCTCACTTCCACTCATTTCTCCTCCCCCATTTCCGCTCACTTCCCATAATTTACACTGCCCTATTTTATCCTTTCATTATTTCCCCTTTCTACAAACCCCTCTTATCTCCTACTTCCTCTCCGCTCATTTATCCACCCCTTATTTCAACTACTTCCCCACTCCTCATTTCCCATACTTTCTCTTCTTGCTTTTTCCCTACTTCTCCTTCGTCCCCTTTCCTTACTTTCAAACCAATTATTTTTCCTCACTTTCCCTACTTTCCTTCTTCTCATTTCTCCTCATTTCACCCTTCTGGGAAAAAAGTCTCGATTTATGGTGTGTAAGGCACCGTTTTTGCAACAAAAAATATATAATATAATAATAAAAGTAAAATCATCTTCTGTTTTCATATTATGGATCGATTGAAGAACTAGGAAAAGAAAGAATTTATGAACTAATATCCCAAGTTTATGAAATATTTTTCGAGAATTAAAGTAAAATTGTAGCACATAACTAAAGTAATTAAACATAATAACTGGATGTTATGAGATTGTTAATCACTTATTAATTTTCCCAATTAAAAGTAATGGTAGATAATATACGACGCTTTTCGACGTGTCAGGCGTTTGCAGTGCTTGATGCTGTTCTGAAATAGCCGCGGTAAATATTTATCTTGTTCTGCTAAAACAAAAATGCCAGCATTTTAGTAGCTACTGTTGCGCCTGATAGTCCAAATAATTACAACAGGTCAATCAGCTTTTTGTTCATTCGAATTTAAATATAATCACAAATCTATCACGAAGGTAATCAAATCTCTCAAACCTGTAGAAACTTCACTTGAAATACCAGGTGAACAATTTGAGATTTAAATAATTATGCAATTATATGTTCAAAAATTACTTTTCAGGTCTTTGAAAATTGATCTTGATGCTTTTTTAGAATTTTCATTTTAAAAATACTCCAATGTGTCTGTTTACTACGAATAGCCACTAGAAGTCGAAGGTGAACTGAATTCCCTGTTCCATAAAATTCGAGAGGAGCTACGAGGGTTGAGAGAGAAGTCAATACCACTTGCCGATTCTGGAAAAGCAAGGTAATTATTGATACGTAATAGGGTGATCCATTTTATAAGGTAAAAAAAATCCAAATTGGAACACGTACACTTGCCTAAGTTGTACGTTTTCATTCAGAAAATTTTTGAAGAAAAATTATAAATTCCAAATCAGATATGATTCACCTCTTTGAGTTTTGCCTTTTTTATTGATTTTTGTTGTCTTTATTTTCTTCCTGCCTTGAAAAGGCTCTACTGACTTTTTAAAGAAAATAGTAATTTTATCTCAGTTGTTTTAAATTTTTCAATAAGACTTTAAAATACTTATATACCATTTAGATTTGGCTTTGGTCAGAGAAGACTTCTTAAGGTGATTTTGATTAATCTGACAAAGTGTAATTCCTCTTTCAATACATCAGTCAAGCAAGGGATTTTCGAATAAATTTGTGGCCAATCCATACAACTGAATACAATTGAGTCTAATTTATATACATACACATCAAAGGCGATTAATTGATTTTAACGTATACGCGCAAGATAGTACCAAACGAGACAATCGATCGATCAATAGATGCAAAACGTATTGTATCCTGTTCCAAATACTCAATTTGATATGCATCAAGTAACGAGCAAATATTACTACTTCATCGAATACGAATAGAACTGAATATGAGTATAGATACATATTCTTTGATTTACAACCTTATATATCATGCTCTTAAATTTTCCTCTACTCGTACATTATTACACTGGAAAACTCTCTTGGACATCTTGCACCATCAAGATTTGAGGTAGCCATTTACCGCCAAGTACAATATCAAATGAAAAATTTATTTTCTCGAGAGAACTGTATGAATATCGCGAAGAATAGAGTTTGTTAAAGTCAAGACTGTGAAATTTTCACTCTGTGAAGTCGTAAAAAACGTAGATTTTTTCACATTTGTCAAACATCAAAGATAAACCTATCGATCGACACCAAATTGTAACTGCACATGCACTATGGTGTTTAAACTGTTATTGGATTGAGGCCCGCAATTCTTAACCGATCTTAATGAAACTAAGCTGAGAGCAGTCGAATGCAAAACTATATAAATTTTGAGAAGAAGTGAGATTGACAAAGTCAAAACTGTAAAATTTTCTCTGTGGAAAACCATAAAAAAGTAGAATTTTTCACCTCTGGCAGCGGTCACAGACAAACCCATCAAACCGATAGACACTAAATTTCAACTGCTTATGCATGGCATCGTTTTCTAGTGCTATTTTCAGAAATTAAATTTTCTTAAGCTGTCCTTTTTTCGTATATAATTCAACTAGAAGATTCTCCCAGAAATCTTCACCATCAAGATTTGCAATACACCCTTGTGAAGCCACAGACAAGCCTATCAAACCGATTGACACAACATATTATTGAGTCATTCGTAAAATAATTTCGTTTTTTGACACGAATTACAAAGTGATTTCGTTAATACAAATAAAAAACTTCAAACAATGATAACAATCGGATGATGCCAGGTCAGGACTATAGGAAGGATGAGGCAACACTTTGCAATTCAGCTTCGACAATCTTTGATGTATGGGGTCAGACCCCATACATCTTTGTTGACACACCAAAAATTATCAAAAATGAATTGATCCAGTTTTAGCCTTTAAAAACAAAGCCATCTTCGAAAAAGGAATAATTCAGTTGACCGAAAGATGAGGAAGGGTTATCAAATGAAATGAACCGCATATCATTGATGAAAGCTTGTTATTTGTATTAATAAAATCACATTGCAATTCTTGTCGAAAAACGACATTACTTTCCGAACGACCCATAACTGGATCTGCATGGCATCATATTCTAGATCTGTTTTTCAGAAATTTACGATAGCTTCATTAACCCATTAACGACGAAGAACTTCCATTTTTTTATTCATTTTCAAGCCTCCTTATTATAATTAAGAAGTGGGAATTTTCGAACAAAAATGGTCTTCCCTACTATTTTCGGGTATGCTCTTTCAGAGACCACCACTACGATGCGTGGTTTTTTTGGGGTCTTTGGAAAAGGGTACAGCATGAGTGGTGGGATGTGGCATTTTGAATGCCCCACACCCCCTCACACCACTTATGACAATCCCTTTCCGACACCCAAAAAATTTTTTTTTTAAAACCAAAATTATTAAAACTTCATATATTATAATGTACGCCAAAAATCATGTTAGTGCGTTCAACCAGGGTCTAAAAGGAACCCCTAGGCCCAGTATCAAGTCAATTAATATTTTGTGGTGACTTTTTCGAAATTATACCCCCTTTTTTTGGTAAAAATTGAACTATTTTATTGAAAATTATGTTTTTTTTTTAATTTCTTTAAATATTCCGTGGAATATGGAAAACATGCGTGTTTTGTAGAAAATTTATCTTCATCAGTTGAAAATCGTGACTAATTTATCTTTTTAGATGAAAATTAATTTTTCAAACTATCAATTAAATTATTTCATATCTGGTTCAAAAATTTATTATCAGTTGATTCGCCTTTTATAGTACAATATTAATCTTTTTAATGGCTAATTCAGCTTTTTGGTTACAAAATGATTTTTTAATTTGACCAGTAGTTTGAAAATTTCTTAGATTCAAATATTAGGTTAAAAATTCATGTATTTTGTTAAAAATTAATCATTTTTGGTCGAAAATTAATTTCTTCAGTTGAAATTTTCACTATTGTATTGCAAATTTATTTTTCTATGGGAGGCCGGGCGAGATGAGCATAGTTATAATTTTCAGTGAAATATTTGAAATCTATAGTAGTTTTTAAAAATGTAAGTGGTTCTATACATTCTATGAACCTTCATCTATCAATTTCATCAAAGACCTAGTGTTCCAAAAATAGTAATTGCGATGAAAATATGAAACTTATAAATAGTGCGCATGTCTCATCTCGCCTCATGCTCTGGGGCGAGACGAGACACGTATTGGGGCGAGATGAGACACCTAAAATATTTATTAGTTTTTGTTAATAGAAGATTATTTTATTAATGATCTGTAAAAGTTTAACAAATAATTTTGTGAGGTATAATTAAGTTTTATTACTTAGGGAAAGGGTTTTATAAATATTTGAAAGTATAAATGCATTTAATGGTTAATTATTTCAAATTTTTCCTTTATAATATAACTTTTATAATTCAAGTTGAATTAACATTTATTTTAAATTTTTCATTTGTAACATATTTCCAAAAATTTTTTTAAATAATTTATAAACTGTTCTTATAAAATTCACACCCAAAAACCATAATTTTTCCCTGCATAAAAATGGGGATTTTTCTGAAAAATTGAATTAAATGATTTCAAATATAAATTTTAGAATTCTTTTGCAACTTGTCATTTTCAATATGAATAAAAATTTTGTTTTTAATATGCTGAAAGAACAATTCAAAAAATAAAATGTATAAACAAACCCAATTGCAGGTGATCTGACACTAAAATTTCTTCAAACATCAGCTTTTACAATATCAGTCATGGACTCTTCTAACCACACATGTCAGTTTTTCTTTTGTAACTTTCCGCTGTCGAAACTCTCCTTTAAATTTTTATCTTTTTTAAAAAATTTCAGTATAAACGACTCAAATCTTGCAAACAGAAACTTTTCTCCCAGCTCCATAAGGAGGTTATGACAAGCAAGACAAGAGCGTCTCATCTCGCCCCACGAACTCGGATCGTTCCGCCCCAAATCACAATTATGATTAAAACTTTAATAGTAACTGTTTTCATTAATTAATTGTGTATAAATGCATTAGTACATTTAAGATCGATGAATAAACTTCAGGACAAACCTTAGTTTACAAGTATTATCTGTTATTTTCAATAATTTCTGTTCGTTTTATTATATCATAGAATAACATGATTCATGTGTTGAAATTTCAATCATTTTTATTTTTACTTTATCTACTTTATTTAATTTTTTTCTCTTTCCGATAAATTCAATAACATCATTTATGCCATTTCTAAAAAGAACAACAACAAAAGTTACATATTTTGAGAGAAGATTCAGTGTCTCATTTGACCCCGTATGCTCATCTTGCCCCGGTCTCCCCTATCTAAAAATATAAATATTCTATTTTTGTTTGAAATTTTTTATAGCTGAAAATTCATAGTCGAAAACTAATCTTTTCGGGTTGGAAATTTGACTATCTTCGAAAAAATTGGTCCTTTTTAGGATTTTGTTGCCCCGGGCAGAAACCCTTTATTGTTTCGATCAAGAGTTCGTCCGTCGTACTTTTTTACAAGGAGGCCAAGTGAGGCGAAACGAGGGGAGTAGCAGTAGAGGAAGTGAGGGTATATGAGTATAGGGGAAGTAGGGGAGATCTGGGGGGGGGGGATCAAAAGAAGTGAGGGTGAATGAGAGGAAGTGAGGGGAAATGAGAGGAAATGAGTGTATGGGAAGTGATAGGAAATGAGTGGAGGGAAACTGAGGAAAGTGAGAGGAAATACGGGAAGTGGAAGTAGGAGAAGTGAGGGGAAATTAGTGTAGTTGAAATAGGAGGCAGTACGGCAAGTAGAGGAAAATGAGAAAATGGAAAATAGGGCGCGTGAGGTGAAATGAGAAAGGAAAAAGTAGGGAAAGTGAGGGAAATGACGGAAGGAGAAGTGGAGGGAATGAAGGAAGAAGCAGTAGGGAAAATGATGGGAATTTATTGAGTGGGAGGTAGGGGAAATGAGGGGAAATTATTAAATAAGAAGTAGGGGAAGTGATGGGAATATACGAGTGAGAAATAAGGGGAAATTAGGATGTGGTGAAGCAGGAAAAGTTAGAAACTGAGGGGAGGGTAGGTCGAAAAAGTAGAGGAAGTTAGGGAAAATTAAGGAAGAGGAAGGAAGAAGCAGTAAGGAAAATGATAGGAATTGATTGAGTGGGTAGTAGGAGAAATGAGGGGAAATTATTGAATGAGAAGTAGGGGAAGTGATGGGAGTAGACGAGTGGGGAAGCAGGGGAAATGAGGGGGTGGTGAAGTAGGGAAAGTTAGGAAATGAGGGGAGGAGAGGGAGAGAAAGTAGAGAAAGTTAGGGAAAATCAAAGAAGAGGTGGCAGGGGAGATGAGGAGAAATTAGTACATTGGAAGAGGGGGAAGTGATGGGGAATTATGAGAAGTGCGTGTAAGTGAATGGAAGTAAGGGGAACGATTAAAAATTAGGGTGAGTAGGGGAGGAAAAGTGAGGGCTGGTGAAGGGAAGTAGAGGAGAAAGAAGTTAGGGAAACCGTGGCGTAGGGTGAAGTGATGTCGGGAAGTGGGGGAATGTAGGGGGAGTAGGGTGGGGAAAGCATGGGAGGGAAGGTTCGAACAACCTAATTAACGACCTAATTGACGTTTTAATACGCTACGAAACCCATTTTTATAGGCACGTGGCTATTCTGTTGTAAATGCAATTACTAAATTTGTTGTCGTTAATATTAGTCCCTGATGTATCGATAAGGATTTAAATTATATTTTTTGATCAGAGAAGTGTCACGTATTACATCAAACCTGCAAATATTAGAAATCACTGAGACTTTCCGTAATTTCGCCAATTTCACATGAGTCTTCGCAAAATCGTTTTTTAATTAAATTTTTGAAGAATACTAACATGCTGTTTCCTCTTTGAATAAAAGCCAACATTCACTAAACCCACTACTTCACTTTTATGCCTTCGTCTGACCCTATCTGAGTACATTTTTCTCTATCATACTCATTTTCCTCCAGAGAATTCACAAGGAAGTCTTCTCCAGATCACAAACCCTATTCATCTGTCCCTCGAGATTCTTGAGGAAAAAAGAACACAGGTCTAGGTCGCGAACGTAGAAGAACTTTCACACAATAACAAAAATTGAAATACGTATAATGGAAGTGTAGCGAACTTGAAAAAGAAATCTTTCTCTGGTGAGCTCAAAGCTTGGCAGAAGATCATAAATCAGATTGTCACCTAAACTACTGCAGAGTGTTCATTAATTATATCATTTCTCGTATTTTTCTGTAAAGCTTGAAAGCTTCTTGATTCTTATTTTGACATGTGTAAGCAAAGAAAATGATTTGAGAATTAGGAATAGTAAATATAAATATAATAAGGGTTAAGTTACGCACTTTTGAAAAATGGAATGGATACAAAATAATGTTTATCTTCGTAAATATAATTTTGAATAAATGTACTCATTTGACACTTTTTCATGTAATGGATTTTGACTAGATAAACTTTAATTAATAATTTGATGATAATTGATTTTTTTCTACTGGTCTAAAGTCAATATTTTTTTAATGTTGATTTTTATTTCTAAATTGTGAAAAAATTGCTCTCAAGCTCCGTTGGGATCCGAACCCAGGTCTTTCAAATTGCCGGTCTGATGCTCTTACTCACTAAGCTACGAGAGACGAGATTAATTTCTTCACAATCCAATCGCAATGTTACAATCAGAATCTTTTATGAATAAATAAATGTTAACAATTGTTAACACTTGTAACTAATAGTCATATATCCTAAGTCAAAGTAGCAATTAGTCTGCTTCTTCTTCATCTTCTTTAAGTGAAAAATTGAAATTTCATTATCATTATTCTTTATGATAGAACTAATTGAAGAATAATTACCAGAATAAAATTCTTATTTCATTTGTTTTTTCTTGTTTAACGACTTTAAGGAATTTCGAGAAATTTAAACAAATTGAATCGGATTGCAAAGGATTTCCCAAAGTTTATAGGGCTTTGAAAAGATTTCATATGATTTAAAAGGCTTTAGGGTATTTTCATTGATTCTAAGGGATTTCGCAAAATGGCATAGGATTTTTATGAAATTTCAATAGAAAAAGATATACAAAATTTATAAAATTTCTATAAAATTTCTATAAGTTTCAAAGAATTTTGTACATATTATGGGTTCTCGAAGAATTTAAAAGACTTTAAAGGATTTTGAAGGAATTTCAAGGAACCTCATAAGATTTCCGAGGATTTCAATAATTTTAAGGCATTCTAAAGGCTCCTAATAAAGTTTTCAAGAAAAAAGTTTTTAAACGTTTTAAAGTATTGGCAAGAACATAAATTTTGCCTCATTCAAATAATGCCAATTTTACAACCGACAAATCAGTCAAAAGTGACCTTCTTTATCAGTCAATTTGACTCATTGATTAAATGAGTCATTTTAAATATTCTAATGAATTTTTAACGAACAAGATACAGTTTTTTACTGAAAAAGACAAGCTTTCAACAAAATATAAGAATGTTGAACTGAAATGATGAATCCTGAAACGAAAGGATAGATTGATAAGAAAGTAGTTTAACTTTCAACCATGTAGTTAAATTTTCAAACAAAAAAGAAAATTTGCGCCAAGAAGATGAACCTTTTAACAAAAAAGAGGCTTTTTCAAAAAAATGAATCAATTTTCAACCAAATAGTTCTTGCAACAAAAAAGATCGATTTTCAACTAAAAATGGAATACCTAAAGTTTCAGTTACAAAAATTAATTTGTGATGAAAAAAAAGAATTTTTGAACTAAACAGTTAAATTTTCAACTCAATAAGATCAATTTTTAACCGGAGAGATTAATTTTTAACTATAAAATGATGAATCCTGACCCAAAAAAAAATCAATTTTTAAGACAACAGTTCAACTTTCAACCAAGTAATTGGATTGAAAGAAAATTTGTTTTGCGCTAAGAAAATGAATTTTTCACCGAAAAAGGCAAATTTTCAACTTGGTACACAAATGGAGGAGATAGATAATTTTGCAACGAAAAAGACTGATTTCTAACCAAAGATGAAATACTTAAGCTTTCAGTTGAAAAAACTAATATGTAATGAAAAAACTGACTTTCAACACGATAGTTAAATTTTCAACCAAATAGAAGAAATTTCAACTAAAATGGTGGATCTTGAACAAAAAATAAAATTCCTACGTAGTAGTTCCACTTTCAATCAAGTACTGAAATTTGTATTCGAAAAAAAAAATTAATTTTGCGCCAAGACGATCAATTTTCTACCACAAAAGACGAATTTTCAACCAAGATTTATTTTCTGTCAATAAAGACCAATTTTCAACCAAATAAATCATATTTCAACCAAACAGGTGGATTTTTAACTAAAAATTATCAATTTTCAACGAAAAATGGAGTAGTATAAATTTAATAAAACAAATTAATTTTCAATTAAAAAAATGTTTAACAAAATAATTGAACATATAACAAAATTGACATACAAAGAGATGAATTTTCAAAAAATTAAATTTTGTCAAACTGAAAAAGATCACTTTTCATCTAAAAATGAATAAATTAAATTTCCAGTTGAAAAAATATTTAAAGAAAATTATTCCAAACTAAACTGATGAATCTTCAACAACAAAGAATGAATTTTTAACAAAGTAATTCAACTTTCAACCAAGCAGTTGATTTTTTCAACCAAAAGTAGGTATACATTCTCAACAAAAAATCTAATAGTTGATATTTCAACCAACAAAATATTTTTACTTGAAATAAAAAAAGATGAATTTAACGAAAAAGATGGAGAATTTTGAACCAATAAGATTCATCTTCCACTGATGAAGACAAATGTATCTAATAATTTTGAATACACGAGTAACTTTCAGAAATTGAATAAGTGATTTTTATGCATCTTATCGGTCATTTTCAATATCTTGACCGAAAAATTACGATTAACTTTAATCGTTTACTAAACGAAGTGTCTACGTGTAGTACCCAAAGTTCGGTTTAAATAGCCTTTATTAAACTGTAGATATTCAATGAAGAATTTCAATTTATAAACAATATTGCAACTTCATTATAGCAGATAAACCATTTACTTCTATTGACTGAAAATCAGTCATTTCAAGTAACTCTTTGATTTAATCAGCAATATTGACTGATTCATCTGTCAAAACGATAGTTTTGTCAGTAGCAATGACTAATCTTTCTGCCAATGCATGAAATTATTGTATTTTTTCACACTTTTATTATGACACGTTTGGTAAGTTGCATTTTCCGTTTCCTTGACATGCGTGATAATTCAGCTCGGAGTACAAAAAGAACGAAAGCTCAGACTTTCAGACCCAAATAGCTAGAATTCTTGTCAGCATGTTTTGTGTTTCCACACGTTTTCTTCCCCCTTGTATCATTCTCGGCTTATATTTCCTTCTCCACTCTTACTCACTTCTGTCTGCTTGTTTTTTGGAATTCTGCCAAAAAACACGTCATTTATCGCATTACTGTTTGCAAGACGTACGTGCAATGATCTTCTCGACATATTCACTATGACGGGAACGAAAAATATGAGTCCGGTTTGATGACTGATATTATGCGATTCAATCAAATATATTATTCTTGAAACAATGGTTATGGAAGCGATTCAGTTTTTTTATGTATGTTAAGACATGTCACACTATGACTTTGTGAAGCTCTTCGCCTGGGGTGATTGCTAGAGAGATTGGTCAGCGACCTGCGTCGGAGAGGTCTTGCGGAAAAAACGTGTTTCTTCAATAAGCAACACGTAATTCCTAGATTGACCAAAATTTATACCTTCTCCTTTATACCTCCTGAATTAAATCAGTCCAAATTTGACTGATTTAATTAATCAGGCATGCTGTCACTGAAAAATTATTCATTTCTACTTACAAAACAGTCGTTTGAACAGATTAATTAGTCACTATTTCTGACTGGATTAGTCACTCAAAATGACGGATTTTCAGTGAATAGCAGTGACTGATTTATCTGATATTATCAAAAAGGAAAATTATTTCTAATTTAAAATTCTTCCATAAGTTCCTAAATTAAAATAAAAGGTTTGATTTAAGCGCAAATACTAATTTACATTGAAAGTTGCAGGTTAGGTCAATCAAAATGACAGATTTAATCAGTTTAAGTTACTGGTTATATCATTTTTAATTACAGATTTAATAAGTGACAGTTACTGATCACGCTCTTCAAAATGACAGATTTAATCAATAAAACTCGCAGTTTAGATCTTTTAAAATTACGCATTCGCTTAATGGAGGTTACTGATTAGATCAATTTAGCTTTCTCGGTAGTAAAGAAATTTCCTGGGTTCAAAATTCATCTTTTTGGTTGAATTCATCTGTTTTTGAAACTAAATTAGTTAACCGTTAACATTTTTTGTTCATGAATCATCTTTTTTATTGAAAATTCGACTGCTTGGTTCAAAGTTGAACTCTTTGTTCAAAATTCACTTTCTTGGTTGAAGATTCATCATTTTAGTTGAAAATTCAATTATTCTATTGAAAATTTAACAATTTTGTTAAAACGCCATCCTTTTTGTTTAAATATTCATTTCTTTTAGTAGATATTTTATCTTTTTTATTGAAAATAGAACTGCTTCGTTAAAAAATAATCTCCAGAATTGAACTATTTGGTTGAAAATTCACTTTTCTTGATGAATCAAATGCATTTTTGATTTAAAATTAAAATATTTTTATATTAAAATATCAACTATTACATTTTTAGTTGGAAATTAATTTCTTCGGTTTGAAATTCAACTATTTTCCTGTAAACTCGTCTTTTTAGCTCGAAATCAATCTTTTGTATTTCGCAATCCAAATTTTTTGTTGAAAATCTTGTATTTTGTCAAAACTTTGTTTCTTCTTTTTTAATGAAAATATATGTTTTTAGTTATAAATACATTTCTTTTGTTGAATATTGAACTATTTTGTTCAAAATTCGTGTTTTTTTGTATTGAAAATTAATTTCCTTAATTAAAAATTGGACTATTCCGTTTTTAATTGAAAAACGATCTTTTTTGTTAAACATTTAACTATTTGGTCAAAGTTTCATGTATTTTGTTGAGAATTCGTCTATATTGATAAAAATTTCAACTGCTTCTGACGAAAAATTGTGATCTTTTTTTAGGTTTGAATGTCAACTATTACATTTTTTTCTTAATTTATGTTTTTTTATTAAGAATTTCACTACCTGGTTGAAAGTTCAACCGCTTAGTTAAAACTTCATTCCTTTGGTTAAAAATTTGACAATTTTGTTAAAAACTATTTTTTTATATTCATTTTTTATGTTGAAAATAAGTTTTTTTAAACTGAAAATTTAACTATTTCATTTTTGCAGTTGAATCTTTAACCAGAATGATCAGCTTTCATTAACAATAGAATAGTTAAATTTTCAGTTGAAAAGTTAATTTTCAACAACAAAAAACGACGTTTCATCAAAATACTTAAATGTTTGACCACAAAGATGGATTTTGAAGTAAAATGATAAATTTTCAATGAAATAGTTAAATTTTCAGCTGAAAAAGCCAAATTTTCCAAATGAACAGTTGAATTTTTAGCCAAAAAAATACATTTTTAACCATAAATGGATTTAATTCGTGACTCCGCAGTGAAAAATGTTACAGTTAATATTTCAATCAGAAAAGTTTTTAATTTATAATCAAAGATAGTTCTATTCATGGAAAAAAAGGTAAATTGTCAATTTTTAATTAGAAAGTTGATTTTTAATTTAAAAACTGATGTTTAACAAACAAAAGGAAAGAATTTTTAACGAAATAGGTGAATTCTCAACCAAAGATGTGATTGAATGAACCAAAGAATGAATTTTTAACTAAAATGATAAATCTGTAAACAAAAAAAAAGAATTTTTAACAGGAGAGTTAAACGTTCAACTTAGTAGAGGAACTTTCAATCAAGAAGATGAAGATTTTCTGAAGAAAAAAAAACGAGTCTTCAACTAAATACATTACTTTTCAATTAAAACAGAAAAATGTTTAACCAAATAGTTCAAATCTCAACAATGACAAAAATTAATCTGGAACAAAATAGCTAAATTCTATACCAAGGAGATAAATTTTCTACCAAAAAGACGAATCTTCAACAAAGTACATGAATTTTCAATTAAAAAAGATAAATTTTCAACGAACTAGTTCAATTTTTCAAATAAAGAAAAAATATTTCCCACCAAGAATAGAAAATTTTTATTTTCAATTGCAAAAAAACTAATTTTCAACGAAAAAGATATAGATTTTCAAAATAAAATGCAATACTTGATATTTTAAGAGAAAAATATTGTAATTTTTAATTAAAAGCAGTTGATTTCAATCGAAAAACAAATTTTCAAAAAAAGAGTTGACTTTTTAACCAAGAAAGATTCTTCAGTCAACAGAAAAAAATCAGTATTTTCTAGTTTGGATAAAGACTTTTTTTTAATAGAAGGCAAAGTTTAAATACCCGTGACTTCGCAGGAAATATTTTTTCCTCAAATTTGTTCAAATGCAAAAATGAAATGAAAAAAAAAACCTGAAAATTGATCTTTTTGTTTGGAAATTAAACTAATTGGTTGAAGGTGGAATTCCTTCAATGAAAATTAACTTGTTTGGTTCAAGATTGATTGTTTCAGTCAAAAATTCATCTCTTTAGTTTAAAAATTTAACTTTTTTTGTTGAAACTTTTTTTTTTTCTTTGAAAAGTCTACTATTCCATCCTTGGTTGTAAATTACAATACATTTTAAATTACTGAAATCTCGTTTCCAGACATTTTCCAAAGTCGCATTTTATACAAATTTTGAATTTATTTCTTATAAGGTTTATAATTTACGATACATATGTTTCTGGTTTTATGACACATCCTCTCTTTTCTTGAAATATGAAAGCATGAGTCGACTATTTAAATATAGGTTTAACAATTACGATGATTTTATATGTGTAAGCAGCTAAATTTACTTTCTTACAATTTTCAGAATATATGTATGTGTAAAGAAATTCAAAACATTTTCGAAAAGAATCTCAAATATTTGTATAGCACAATTTCGTTGAAGTTTGACTCCTATTCTCGTTTTTAGAATTGCATTGCCAGATGCTGGAATTTTCAGGAAATTTGAACTATTTGAGGTATTTAGATGAAATACACATTTTCAATGCTGTTAGGTTTTAATAAATGAAGGGTATCTATAAACTTCTACTGCATATTATGACAAAAAAATTATTTTCAAATTGTTTAAACAATCTGTTTTATATATGCGAGATACGCAAAAACTAATAGTACCATTCGACAAAAAATTACATTTCTTAAGGTTTGGTAAATTTTTATTGAAAAATGCCAAAAATGTAGTACTAGGTAAATATAACATGCCTTCAGTTCGTATTAAAGGAGCAATAATCTATAATTTTAAATATTTTTAACAGATTTCACGTTTAAAAAATTATTTTTCGAGATATGCGGATATTATTCCATACATAAAACAGAAAAAAATCTTTAATGAAAATTAATTAAATCTTAAAATACGTCAGTTTTCCTCATTTTCAAAAATTCTAACTTAGGTCATGAAGAAATTTCCTACAATTTTTTTAACTGATTAAAATACCTAAGTCAAAGAAATACTTTTTTAAGGTAAAAAAAATTATCTCCAAAGCTACAGAGAATCATAGCCCAATATAAGAAGAATTAGCATTTTTCTCTCAACCTGATATTTAACATGATCTAAAATCTAAAACATTTCTTGTTGGTCATAGGAAGTTGCAAATCTTCCAGAATTTCCAGAAATTAATTTTTCTAACTGAAAATTCAACTATTGCAGTTGAGGATTCATCATTTTACTTGATAATTTTCAGTGTAAGAATCCAACTATTTCTTCTAAGAGGTAATTCTTTTTGGTTGAAAAGTCTAAGTTTATTTTTTTGGCTGAGATTTCATCTAGTTTGATTTGAAAATTGAATTTTTTTGTTGAAAAATAAGTTTTTGTTGGTTAAGAATTAGCGGTTTTCACTGAAAATTTACCTATTCTATTTTTGGTTAAAAATTTATATTTTTTAGTTAAAACTTCAACTATCTGGTTTAAATTGCATTCATTTGGTTGAAAATTCATATTTTTTAGTAGGAAACAATCTTTATCAAACTATTTTCTTGACATTTTTGTTTTCTATTGAAAATGAACTTTTGAAAGTAAATATTTAATTATTATATTTTTACTTTAAAATTTATGTTTTTTCTTTCAGTTGAGAATTCTACAACTAGGTTAAAAAAAACTTCTTCAGTAAGAAATTTAACTATTTGGTTAGCAAATTATCTTTATTAGTTAACAGTAAACTATGTGGTTGAAATTTTTTCTTTTCAGATGAAAATACATCTGTTTGGTTGAAAATTCATGTACTTTTTTCAAAATTCGCTTTTTTTTGTAGAAAATTAATCTTCTTGATTGAAAATTTATCTTTTCTGTTGAAAATATAACTAACTGGTTCAAGGTTAAATTCTTTTGTTAAAAATTCATTTTTTTGTTTGGTTTAAGATTAATTGTTCTGGTTGAGAATTAGAAAAAAAATCATGATTTCGGCTTGAAAGTTCAACAATTTGGTTGATTTTTTTTTCTTTTCAACTAAAAAATCAGTTTTTCTTAAAAATTCGTCTTTTAGGGCTCAATTCAACTGTTGAAGTTCAAATTCAAATTCTTCTGATTGGGATATGAATTATCACATTTTTCGTTGAGATTACCTCTTTTTTTATCGTTTTTTTCGACTCAAAATTAAACTATTTTAATTTTTGTTAATCATTAATCTTTTTTTGTTCATAATTTATCTTTTTAGTGGAAAATGAAACTATTTGTTTGAAAATTCTAGTATTTTTTAAAAAATTCGCATTCTTGGCAACAAATTAATCTTCTTGATTAAAAACTCATCTCTTTGATTAAACATTAAACTAGTTTGTGCGAAATTCTTTTTTTTTTTTTTTTAGTTGAAAATAAAATTTTCAAGTAAGAATCAAACTATTCAATTTTTTCTTGAAAATTTCTTTTTTTAGTTCAAGATTAAACTATTTGACTGAATTTTATATTTTTTATTTAAGAATTCAACAATTTCGTATAAATTTTTCTCTTTGTTGAAAATTCACATATTTGTGAAATATTCATGAATTGTTTATATCGCAACACCGTAAAACCAGTTTTCATTTCAAAAAATCATTAGAGTTTTTTATTTATTATGATTTTATACTTTTATAGACAATTTCGATATTTCAAAATTTAGCTTCTTCGGCCCATTATTGTGTCAATTATATTAGTGTACTTTCAGTTAAATTTATTGCAACTAATATTTTATTGAAAAGCCGGTAGTAAGTTTAGTCGTTAAAAGCTCTGGCACGTATTCCAAAGCGAATAATTTCGTCTCATTAAATAATTTATTATACTGCTAATTAAAACCAGTAAATAGCTCATGTGGCATTGGAGTAAAACATCTCTAGTTCTTTAATGGTTACAAAATAATTGCTTGTTCGTGAAATCTGCACAAGTAATAAAATTTTCCAAAATGGACACTAAACCACAACTCATTAAAACAGAGTTTTTACTTGAAAATAATTTATAATATCAGTAAAGGGGGAACAAGAAGAAAATATTTTTGAAATACATCAATTTCCCCAGAAAAAAAACCTACATAGAAGACAAAAAATTCAGAAAAAAATTGTGCATTGATATTGTAAGAAGACTTTTTGAGGGTGTCGTTTAAGAATTAAAATGAAACTAAAATTTGAAGAATATTATATATATACAATGTTTTTATTTCATGTATAATCGGAATTTGAAAAGTCGTTCCTTCCCGTTTCTAAGAGATTTAACAAAAATTTAAGGGTATGCATAAAGATTTTCAAAGGATCTTAAGGGGTTTTACTGAATTAAACAAAATCTAAGGAGGTTTGGATTACTTATTGGATTTCAAAGGAATTTGAAAAATTTCAAAAGATTCAAAAATATATTCACGGATTTTAGAGGATTTCGATGGATTTCAGAAGATTTAACGGAATTTCGAAGGATTCCTAAATATTATAAAGGATTTTCAGAGATTTCAAAAAAAAGACACGAGATTTTAAAGGATTTCACGTGGCGAAGAAGTATTGTCACGAATTTTGAAGGATATCAAAAGATTTTAATGATTTTTGGAAGATTTTAAGAGATTTAAAGAGATTTCAAAAGATT
>CAKNXH010000189.1:282009-316071 GCA_932178445.1 Andricus quercusramuli
TTTTTATTTCATATATAGTCGGAATTTGAAAAGTCGTTCCTTCCCGTTTTCTGAGACTTCTTATCATATATGACAAATTATAATTAAATTTATGACTTTTTTGAAAATTATTTTACGGAAGGATTTTAGGGAATTTCAATGATATTTTAAAGATTTCAAACAAATTTAAGGGTATGCATAAAGATTTTCAAAGGATCTGAAGGGGTTTTATTAAATTAAACAAAATCTAAGCAGGTTTGGATTACTCATGGGATTTCAAAGGAATTTGAAAAATTTTTAAAGATTCAAAAATATATTCACGGGTTTTAGAGGATTTCGATAGATTTCAGAAGATTTAACGGAATTTCGAAGGATTCCTAAATATTATAAAGGATTTTCAGAGATTTCAAAAAAAGACACGAGATTTTAAAGGATTTCACGTGGCGAAAAAGTATTGTTACGAATTTTGAAGGATATCAAGAGATTTTAATGATTTTTTGAAGATTTTAAGAGATTTCAAAAGATTGCAAAGTATTTTTAAGGATTTTCAAAGTTTTCAAAGAATTATAAGGGATTTTAACGAATTTTAAAAGATCTAAGGAGGCTTGGATGATTCATGGGATTTCAAAGGATTTTTAGAGATTTTAAAAGATTCCAAAGTAAATTGGAGATTTCAGAGGATTTTTGAAGATTTAAAAAAATTCACGGAATTTAAAAGGATTTCCGAATATTACAAAGGATTTTAAGAGATGGTAACAAAATATTTCCACGAATTTCGAAGCATTTCAGGAGATCTTAATGATATTTCGAAGATTTGAAGATATTTCGAAAGACTGCAAATTATGTTTGAAGATTTTCAACGATTTCAGAAGATTCTGACGAATTTCAAAATATCTCAAGGGGTGTCGATGATTCATGGGATTGCAATGGATTTAAAGATATTAAACATAATTTTCGTTTCTATAACGATGTATAAAATAATTGTATTTTAGTAATGCTGCTAGGCTTGATTCTTAAGCAGTTTTTGCTCAGATTCTGAACATTTGCAGAAAAAATTGTTCTTATACATTTTCTTTAATTAAAATTTTTTCAAGAGTATGCTACAAAAGGCACATTCTGAACAAAAATCGGTCAAGCCTTCAATTTTGATAGGATTCAAAACCTCTTTTCTGCTCAAAGGCATCCAGACGTAGGCATTTACCCAAAGAAACATTCTTTATTTATTAACAAATTATATATTTTGTTTTTTATAACTTCTCAAGTGTGCCACTGCTCTGAAGATTCTAGAATTCAGTAAACCAGGGCTTCTACTAGTATAATAACTGTATACGTAAATAATTTATAATATGTTGTAGATAGAACAAAAAATTATGCTCAATGTTATGAACACGTTCATGCACAAGTGTCATTTTTTCATGATTTGCACTGATCGGGTGTTGAAATTGATAGTATTTGCATAAAATTGCAAATAAATTATTTTGCGATCACTATTATTTGAAAAAGCTTCTCTTTTGCAATATTCTTCAAAGAACTTTTTAAAAGACTCCTTCTTGTCATATTTCATAATTTGACACCTTTTTTAGTTAAACTATCATTGTAAAAAAATGCCAATGTTTACCATTTTTCCATGAACAGACGTGATTTTTTATACGAATTCGACTAAAAATCTCTTTCCAGTGACTATTTGCTGTCATATATTTCGAATTAACAATTAATGTTATATAATTATTTAAACAATTTCTATAGAAAAATGCACATTCCCATCTTTTTTCCATAAACAGTTTCATTTTTTCAAGAAATCTACTAAAAAAAGTATTGCCAATGAATTTTTTTTGCCATATGTTCCAAATTGGCAGCAAATTTCAATTATTTGAACAATTTTTATAACACTAAATGTCAGTTAATAAATTTGATCCGGAATTAAATCAAAATAATATGCATCGCTTCTGTACAGAATGAACTGTAAAGTTGAAAAGTCTACTATTATATTTTGGGTTTAAAATTAATTTTGTTGTTGTTGGGTTTAAGGTTTTACTATTTTGTTGAAAATTCAACCATTTTTTTAGAGAGTCATTCGTTTCCGTTGAAAATACAACTAATTTGTTGAACAAAATTTTTTTTGGAACTATTTCCTTGTTGAATTATTCACATTTTTGATGGAAAGTTAATCTTTTTGGTTGAAAAATGTTAAAAATTCAATTTTTTCGTTCGCGAATCATCAATTTAGTTGAAAATTCAACTCTATGCTTTAAAATTGGACTATTTTGCTGGAAATTACTATTTTTTGTTTGTTAAAAATTAAATTTTGTACATAAAATTTATTCATTCTATTTTTAATTGAATGTTTATGTTCTTATAATTGGAAATTTAACTATTAGGTTGAAAATGTATGTAGTTTGTTGAAAAGTTATTTTTTTCATTAAAAAATGTAATCTTCTGAGTTGAAAATTAATTTATTTTGTTGAAAATTCATTAATTGATTAAATGATGAATTATTTTCTTGAAAATTGATTTTTTTGGTCAAAGATCCATCAATTTAGTTGAAAATGCATCTCTTCGAATGAAAATTTTACTATTTTTTTGAGAATTCTCTTTTTTGGTGGAGAATACATTTTTTCAATTGAAAATTTAACTATTCCAGTTGAAGATTGATCATTTTAGTTAACAATTTATCTCTCTTGATAAAATTCTGTTTGGTTGAGAATTAATATTTTTTGGTTAGAAATTCAATTTATTATGGTGAGAATTTAATTATTATGTTGAAAATTCAACAATTTTGTGAGAAAGCTATTATTTTTCGTGAGACATTTAACTGGTTGTTAATCATTCATTTTTTAGGTTGAAAATTCAATTATATTAGCATAAAATTAACTTTTCAGTTGAAAATTCATATAAAATTCTTCTTGTTGGCTTAAAAATTAAACAATTGGGTTAACTAATTTTTCTCTTTCTTGACTGGAGAATCTTTTTTGGAGGAAAATTCAACTTTCTGATGAAAATTGTCTCAAGTCCGATAAATTATCTCTTTTAGTAGAAATTTCTTTTTCGGCTTGTCGTGAAACTACTTGGTTGAAAATTGAACTCCTTTGTTAAGAATTAAAATTTACTGATTGAAGATTCACCAATATAGTAGAAAATTCCTCTCTTCGGTTTGAAATTGAACTATTTCGTTGGGAATTCTTTTTTTTATAATTAACTTTTTTACTGAAAATTCAACTATTCTATTTTCAATTAATAGTTTATCTTTTTAATTGACAATTTAACTATTTGGTTGAAAATTATTTTATTTTTTCGAACATTCGTATCTTATTGGTACGAAATGTAATCTTTTTAACGCAAATTAATCTTTTTCGTTGAAAAATCGAGTACTTGGTTGAATGTTGAATTATTTTGTTGAAAATTAATTTTTTGGTGAAATGTTGATATTTTGATGCAGGTTCACTTTTTTGATCAAAAGTAAATTATTCAACTGAAAATTGAACTATTTCAGTTGAAGATTCCAAATTTTAGTTGAAGTTTCATATCATTGGTTGAAAACTGAACTATTTTGTTAAAAATTCGTATTTTTGTAGCGGGAAATTATTTTCTAAACTGAAGATTTAACTATTACATGTTTGATTGAAACATTAACTGAAGTTGATAAGCAGAATTATATGCACCAGTTTGATATCCCGGGGTTTACTGTGAAATAAATGCCTATTTGTATCTTCGAAACAAGAAAAAAATTCCAATGCATTTTTGGACCACCCTAAACTGAGAATGAATAAGAAAGTATTTCGGGAATGTATCCACTTTAGTAGAAATAACAATGACTAACTGAAGATTGAGATCAACATATGGAGTCTCTCTAAGAAAAGTGACGGAATTCTCAAAATGTGATGAGCTAATAAAAATTCCTCCACTTCTGTCTGTAAACCTCCCCCCTCTGGTACACGTGACCTCCCCAACGCTTTTAAAGCTGCCGGTTTAGAATAACTGCAAGCTCGAATCTTCTCACTCGCGAGTTTCATCTCAAGATCTCAACATCCGGTCTAGTTGTTACCCGTTGTCTTCGCCAGAACACAAAGGATTTGGAAACATGGAAGTCGCTAAAGGTGAATAAAAGTGAAAATTAAAAATATTTCAGTGAAATGATTTTATTTAAAATATTTTTATATAAATAAACAAATACAAGTTCGGAACTGTATTTTCAAAGCTTAAAATTAATTTAAATATGTTTGGATAAAATAGTGTAATAACTTCAGTGATTGGGAAGTAACTAGTTTCTTTTAACCAGTTATTTTCATTTTCACTATTGAATTTGTGGCAGCTCGTTTTCGAAAGTTTGAAAATTGAAATTCTTCTTCGTCCTGGAATTTAAATTATCTAAAATCTCTAGAAACATTTTTAGAAGAAAAGAAAACATTGATTTACCCGAGCTGAATATTCATTTGTTTGTTTGAAAGTTAAATTTTTTAACTGCTCAAATAACTATTCCATTTGAAGATTCATCATTTTAGTTGAAAATTTATCTCATTGCCTGGAAATCCTACTGTTTTTGGTCAAGAATTCATCTTTGTTGGTTAAACATTAAATTATTTGGTTGAGAATATGATTATTCTATTAAAAATTCAGCAATTCTTCTCAAAAACATTCTATTTGTTTGGATGTTTCACTATTTTACTCAGAATTCATTTCTTTTGGTGAAAATTTCGTATTTTTCTTTAAAAGTGTTGTCTTTGAGCATTTAACTATTTTTTTTAAATTCCATCTGTTTTGTTTGATTTCAAATCTTTTTTATTCAGAATAAAGATTTTTTATTTGTTTGACAGTTCAACTACCTTTTCCCAAATTCATTTGTATGGTTTCTGATTTACTTATTTATTTCAGTTGAAAATTCAACTACTTTGCTAAAAAAAACTATTTGAAATTAATTTTTTTCACTAAGAATCAAAATTTTCATATTTTGGTTTGATTTTTTTTTCTACTTAAAATTTAACTATTCCACTTTTTGTCGAAAACTTATATTTTGAGTTGACGATTCAACTGTTTTTCGAAATATTTTGTTGATAATTCATTTTTTTTGTTGATCATTAATTTTTGAAGTGAACATATAACCAATCCATTTTTGTTAAAAATGATTCTTTTTTAGTTTAAAATGCAACTATTTCGTTGAAAATTCGTACTTTTCGGTCGAATTCAACTGTTTTTTATTTAAAATAAAAATATTTTCTGGTTTGAATATCAATTATTACACTTTTTGTTGAAAATTCATATTTTTGGTTGAGCGTTCAACTATGTGCTTTGAAGTTGAACTCCTCTTTTAAAATTTAATTTTTTTTAATTCCTTATTTCAGTTGAAAATTCATCTCTTTAGTTGTAAAAGTAATTTCAAAAGATATTTCAATTTTTTCTTGAATTCATAAAATAATATCTTGAAAGGTATCATGAGAAGAAGAAAGTTTTTCTAACGATTCCTGGAAAATTCTTTATTGATTTTTTTATTTTGAAAAATTAATTTTAACAGAATGTTTGAAAATATTTTCAAACATTTCAAAAGATTTTCAAAATTGTAAAAAAAAAATCTTGACGATTTGAAACACATTTTTTGTTTTATTTCGCAGAATCGAAAAACAGTTGTAGGAAAAATGCAAATCATTTTAAAAAATATTTACAATGGTTGAAATTCATGGAAAGATAAAAAAAAAGTGAATTGGAACTTTGTAAAGAAGCGGGAAAAGGGGAAAATTGGGTCATGTTTTTCTATTTTGGTTATTTCGAGGGATTTTTCAAATTTAGAGAGAAAAAAGGGGGAAAGGAGGGAGCAGCTTAAAAAGGAAATGGAGTTTGCCCCCTGTATTTATATAGATTTACTACTTTTTTTATATAATTCAATCTTGTAACCTGTATTCCTTCTGGTTGCTGAATACCAAATGAGACAATTTTTGCTTAATTCTACAAGAAATAACAGAAATACTAATAAATATTAAAAAACTAATACAAAAAATAATCAAAAATAAAATTTGAATCTTTAATTTGAATTTTGAATCTTCAAATAAAAATTCCAGGAATAATAAGTAATCCAAATTGCCGTCATTTCCATTAAACATTGATTTGGAATTATCAAATAGCCTAGAGCTCTAATTAAATTCGAAATTAATTATCAAATGGAAATTAGGCTTTGATTATTCAAATGGTTAAACTAAAATTAACTCATTTTCTAAAAAAAAATAAAGGGGCTTCTTTGAAAGTTGACTTAAATGTCGAGAGGAATTAAAAGTCCAGTTGCGCAAAGTAATTAATTTAATAGAGATTCTCCAGTTCCCTTGTGAGTACAATTTTGTGGTCTAAAAGTGAATAGCTTCTTTCTTGAATTAAATTATAGAAACCGAAAGTAACATTTGTTTTCAGGACATTTATAATTTATAATCAGTTTCCAATCATTTTTCAATCAAATATAGCTCTCTCTCTCTCTCTCCCTATTTTTAATTATTATTTCTGAATGACTGAACTCTTGATATTTTCATATGAAAATATAATGAAAAATTGAATATAGGATTATTTCACAATGGTTTATGGTAGAAAATAAAATTGAAAATCTTTTTCTCGTTAATCTCAGGCGATCCATTGAAAGAGATCCGGGCAGAAATATGAACATCCATTATATCGTTTTCTTCT
This sequence comes from Andricus quercusramuli, assembly GCA_932178445.1. Lineage (NCBI taxonomy): Eukaryota > Metazoa > Arthropoda > Insecta > Hymenoptera > Cynipidae > Andricus > Andricus quercusramuli. The sequence continues at coordinate 288,646 of CAKNXH010000189.1, forward strand.
GTAGGGAATGAAGTGGATCTTACGTTTCATGATCGATTGCAATATTTTATAAAATATTTATATCAAATATTAAAAATTGACTAGTTTAAACATTTTTTTCGCTGAAATAATTATTTTTGTAATTTCGAGTATAATCGAGATTTTCCCCATTCAGACAAGAGGGATGATTTCAAAATGATATTTATATTTTTTTTTTTTATAATGAGAATCTCAAAGAAATATGAGTTAATTGACCCAATCTGAATAAATTTATTTTCATTGTAATTATTTTCATTGTTATAAAATGGATTTTTTTGGAAGCCCTAAGATTTAATTTTTCAGTATATCTTATAAAATGTGTCGAAAAATTAATAGTTTTTTCAACTAATTTTTCGGAAAAGATACATTTTTGAAGTCTTCGATCGCTGCCAAATTTATTTTTCATGTTCTGTGAATTCATTTTCAAAGAGTCCTTTTAAAGATAAGCCTTTTTTCATTTTTAAATCTTCAGGCGTATAGTTTTTCCAAAAACATTTTTTATGAGAAAATTCACTTTTTTAAATTCTATAAATCGATTTCAGTTCATAATTTTCATCGCAAAAATTAATTTTATTTCAAAAAGCAGAATTTAGGAGACACAATTTTGAGAAATAGAGTTCGGAAAAGCTTCCATAAAATAAAGTAGGAACACAATTTTAGCGCAAAACTCTTAGCTTTCTAAAATATTATTTATACATTCTCTCACATTTTTTTCAGAAAATTCCCAAGTTTTCTTGCGTAGAAAAACAGCAGGCTTATTTATGAAAATCCTAAAAAATTATAGACTGTTATAAGAAATAAATTTCAAGATCTTTAAGATCAAAGATCCCTAGTAATTTTTCATTCTGTACTAACTAAATTTGAAGCAATTCAACAAATTTTAATTTTTTTTTAATTATCTGGAAAGTATTATAAACGATATGTGGCAGCATAATTTTGTTGACAGAATCTTAAATCTTGAAAAATACCGAAAATTTGGTACAATATTCAACTATTTGGTTACAAGTTCCACTACTTTCTTAAAAATTAATTTTGCTGTTGTTAAAAATTCATCTCTCCAGTGGAAAATTCAACTACTTTAATAAAAATTATTTTTTTTTATTGATAATTAATTTGCTTAATTGGAAATGTAACTATTGAATTTTTTGTTCAAAATTCATCTTTCTTATTTGAAACAACTATGTGGTCGAAAATGTATCTTTTTTAATTGAATTTTTTAATTGAATCTTTTTACTGAAAGAATTTAACTATTTGATTAAAAAATAAACCATTTTGATGAGAATTTAATTACTCCGTTCAAAATTTAACTATTTTTCAAACATTATTCTTTTTTATTTGATAATTCAACTGTTTTTTTTGACATTCCTCCTTATGGGAAGAAATTTGTCCTTTTGGATTGCAAATGCAATTATTTTCTAAAAAATTAAGTTTTTGGCCTGAAAATTCAACTATTCTATTGAAAATTTAATTATTTTATAGAAATTCCAACTATATTATTGAAAAGTCTTGTTTTTTTGCCGCCGTAAGTATACAAAAAAAATAAAGATGTTGCGATGCTCCTCAAACGTTCTAAACTGCAGTCAGCTGCTAAAAATAGTTCTTAAATAGAAAACTCCTATTTTTAGCATAACAACGCGAGATCCGAAAAAAGTCTAGAGAAAGAATTGTAGCTTTTTATTTTAAGTGAGCTCAAGAAATAAATATACTTTTAGAAAGGTCTGTCGAAAAATGAGCGCGAAGCGCCATTGCGACACAGGTTCGGGAGTGTCGCAATGATGTGTGCCTCAAACCCTACAGAGCTTTGAGAAATTTAATCTTTTCCTATATTTAATTACGTGATATGTTTAGAATATGAAGATACATAATTAATTAAATAAAAAATTGAAAAGGCATTACAGTGGTCAGGGTTGTTAAAAAATCCCAATTTCAAAATTCCCTGATTTTCCTGTCATTTTATAGAAAGAAGTTAATTTATAACTAAGAAACTTGATTTTTCCACCAAATATTTGAATTAATAACCGAACAATTGAATTTTCAATCTACAAAGATGTTTGAATATTAGGCCACAAAATATCATTTATAACAACATAGCTGAATTTTCAATTGAATAATTAAATTTTCAACAAAATTAGTTCAATTTTTAACAACTTTTTTTTAAATTTTTAACCTAAAAAGAGGAATTTTCGAATAATTGGCGCGATTAAAAAAAAAAAAGAAATTACCTTCAAGCAAAAAACAGGCGCATTCGCAATCAAACAGTTGAATTTTCAGGCCAAAGAGACAAATTTTAACAAATTTTCGATTAAAAAAATTATTATTTACAAAATAGTTGAATTTTCAGTGAATTGGTTTAATTTTCGACATGAAAAAATGAATTTTCAATAAAATAGTTAAATTTCTAACCATAGATATGAATTTTCAGCTAAAAATAAAAAATTGTTTACAACAAAGAAATTCGTTTTCAACAAAGTATGTAGTTAAACTTTTAACCAAGTAGTTGAATTTTCAACCACAAAAGATTAATCATCAACGAAAAATGTAATACACTGGAACTCCCATACCTGCATGACCGATTACTGATTTAAGTGGAAATCCAAATATGGATGCGGGGAGGTGAAGAGGTGAAAGAGAGGTACGACGAGCTCGGCAGTGCCGTCAAGTGCCGTTGCTAGAAAGTGGGAAGTACCCTATAGCCGTAAGCGGACAGAATGTTTATAAAAGTATCTTGATGTCATTAGAGAATTTAAAAATCTAATAAGCAAAAAAAACGAATTCTCAAATTTCAGGAAATAAAATATACTTAAGACTCTCACATAATCTAAATATTATTATATAATATATTTATTCATATAATTATTTATAATAATATAATTCATAAAACTTAATTTGCAATAACACACTTAGAGCTTTATTTTCATTTTCAATGAATGTATATTTTTAAGTTCGCAAACAGCTACATATTTAAAACGCATAAAAACATCTTTGTTTATTATAAGGAAAGGATTGTTCACTTTCACATTTGTTCACTAAAATATAATTAAACCACCATTCCACGAATAAAAGACGGACTTAATTTATTTCTTATATTTTTAATTTATAAATATATCACTCCAGCAAAGTATATTTTTTGTAGAGTAAAATTATTTAATTATTTTTAATTTTCTGTAGAATTAATTATTTTAGTGCACTGGATAAATTCACAAATTAAAAAACCATTCTTCATAATAAAAAAAATTAAGTATTTTTTCATCATTTTAAATAGCGCGCGAAAAGCAACCAATCAGATGCAAACTTGCAAAAGTAGCAAATCATATAATCGCACCGTACGCGACGCATGCGCATCATTGTGGAGCCCGCGCTGCCCCACGTTGGAAATACCGATAGTCACGGCGCTGAAATGTTTACAAATTTGCGAACCCTTTATCTGGAACATCACATACCGAGCTGTCGCACGAATGGGAGTTCCAGTGTAGTTGGTATTTGCACAAAAAATTTTTAATTTCAAATAAAAAACAGTTGAATTGATAAAAAAAATCAACAAAACCATTGGTGTTTCAACAAAAAAAAAATTCTGAATCAAGAAAGATGAGAAATTTCATCCAAGTATTCATTTTTTGGTTCAAAATTCTTGAAAATTCACATCTTTTGGTTGACAATTCAAATGTTCAATAGATAATTCGCCTTTTGGATAAAGATTTAGCGATTTGGTTGAAATTTGTTCTGTCTTGACTCAAAAATATTTTTGGGCTGAAATATCAACAATTACATTTTTTATTGATTATTCATATTTTTTATTTAAATTCTACTGTTTTTGATTTAAAATTGAATTTTGTTCTTGTTAAAATGTCAATTGTTACATTTTTTGTTGAGAGTTAATCTTTTCTTATTAAAAATTCAACCACTTGGTTAAAAGTTGAACTTTTTTGTTGAAAATTCATTATTTTTTTTCTTCTTGAAGATTCATTATTTTAGTTCAAAATTCCATTTTTTGGTGAAAATGTAATCATTTTGTTCAAAATTCAACTATTTTGTTGAAGTCATCTGAAAAAATTTCACTTTTTGGCTTCAAAATTCAACTTCTTATTAACAATTCGACCCTTTCGCTTGAAAGTTCAACTATTTGGTTGTTAATTCAACTCTTTGGTTAATAAGTAATTTGTTTTTAAAAGTTCAATTCTTTGGTTGGCAATTCATTATGTATGTTAAAAATTCAACTATGTATCTAAAAATTTGACTATTTTATTTAAAATTTAATTATTTTGTTGAAAGTTCGACCATTTTGTAAAAAAGTCATCCTTGTTGGTTGAAAATTCAACGGTTCTGTTGAAGTCATCTAAAGGAATTCCACTTCCTGGCTTGAAAATTCAACTTTTTGGTTGAAAATGCAACTTTTTATTAACAATTCGACACTTTCGCTTGAAAAATCAACCATTTGGTTGTTAATTCAACTTTTTGGTTAATAAGTGATATGTTGTTAAAAAATTAAATTATATATTTTGGTAGACAGCTTTCTTGGTTACCAATTCATCGTTCATGGTTGAAAATTCAACTTTCTTTTAAAAAATTCTTCTTTTTCATGGAAGATTCAACTACTTGGTTGAAAATTCAACTATTTGTTTAACAAAGCTACTTTATGTTACAAGTTCTATACTTTAGAATAGAACTGTTTCCAAAGGAACCCAATTTTAATAGAGGCTTTTCCCAACGAAGCTATTTTTCGCTTTGCACAATTTGACATTTAATATACCCTGCTGGAAGTAAAATTATACAGATCCTACCTTTTTGAATAATTTTGAATCATTATGATAGAAAGGGATAGAGAAAATGCATCCCATTCTACCTCTTTATCTATCTAAATTCACGTCTATCTTTATCAATACCGTCTTCTCTATCTCATCCTATCCCTTATCTATCCACGTCAATCTTTTTCTATCTCTCCGTCAATCTGAATTCCCGTCTATCTTGTCCAATTCCCTATTCTCTATCTCATCCTATCCTTTATCTATCCACGTCAATATTTTTCTATGTCTGTCCACGTCAATGTTTTTCTATATCGCTGTGAATCTAAACTCCCGTCTATCTTTTCTAATCTCCTTTTCTTTATTTCACCGCGTCCCAGATCAATCAAAGTCTATCTTTTTCTATCTCTTTGCAAATACAAATTCACGGCTATCTTTTTCAATACCCTGTTCTGTATCTCATTCTATCCTTTGTCTATTCACGTAAATATTGTTTATCTCTTTGTTGATCTAAATTCAGGTTTATCTTTTCAAATATCCTCTACCTTATCTCTTCGTACCGTGTATCAATCAATGTTTATCTTTTTCTATATAGTTTTCAATCTAAATTCACGTCTATCTTTTTCAATATCCTTTCATCTATCTCATCCTATCCTTCGTCAATTCACGTTAATATTTTTCTATCCTTCGGTTAATCTAAATTTCCATCTATCTTCTTCGATGTTCTCTTCTCTATCTCATCCCATTCTGAAGGTGGCTGACGGTAAAAGTACTTGGTTACGAAAGATACAGAAAGAGATTGAAAAAGATTGAAATTCGTGATAGATGAAGAGACTAAGTGACTGAGAGATAGAAAACGATAAGAGTCGTCGGTCACAAAAGGTAGAGAAAGAGAAAATAATTGTTGTTCCATTGAATTGTTCTTCAAAGGAACCCTTTCAGGTCTCCAAAGGAACCCTTTTGGGTCTCCAAAAGTTTCTATTGGAGTTCAAGTTCTAAAAGATACCAACTTATATTTAGGCCGATCGTTTTTATAAAACTTGTAATAAATGAATAAATCTTTATTATTGCAGCAAATGACTCAGCATCGAGCATCGTGGAGCAGTCAATAAATGTCTCCTCAGCAGTGAAATCACAGTCCGTCAAGACGTCGAAAACAGTGCAGAGTGTGCAGACAAAATCAGTGATGGAATCCTCTAAATCAGTGAAATCCGTGATGTCGTCCTCAACCAGGTCTCAGAGGTCCATGGAGGTCGAGGAAACAATCGAGTACTCTGAATAATCGATTTTATGATATTATGAATGAAAAAAGGCCCCAGCTCGCTCATGGTGTCCCCAGTGAATTTCCAGTTCCAGGACGACGACCAACAAAGTTCTTTGTTCGTGACTGAAGCCAGGTCGTTACGAAACAGGATTGAAAAGTGACTCCAAATGAACGCTTCTTCTTCACTCCTCGACTTCTGTTTCTCTTCCTGCTACTTTGAATAGTCGACTTAAAATGGGGTATCGATTACTCAAGATTTGTGAATTTTACCAACCCTATTTGGAAAAACTACACTTCAATTTCCGCTGAGAGAACAAAAGTTGTTATTTATTTTTAAATTTAATAATAAAATTATGAAATAATTATTTGCATATTTATTATTCGATTTCCTACATCTAGAAATCTAAAACAAACAAAAATGGATAAATCCTTTAGGTTAAGGAAGATAAATGTCATGGAGAATGACAACGGTTTGAAAATCTGTTCTTCAACCTATGTGTTCTGTGATGCGAAAAATAACTTTTTATAATACACGCACGATTTCAGCCCCTTTCGATGCCTGTAAAGCGGGGCTGAAGTAGAGCTTTTCAAGGATAGTGAAAGTCAGAGGGAGCAATCAGTTGATCGTGTTGACAGATTGGACCAACTCGAAGTTAGCATACATTACCGACAAATTACCATAATTTACCATAAATTACCAAAAATTTCCTGGAGTTTTAACTTTTAAAATTGTATACGTTTTTTGTAACACAAGCATGATTTCTGCTTATATGAAGGCATTTTCGGAAACTTTATTTTTAATTTAATATAAACTGAACAAATTTTCAAACTTTTAAATAATTACGGAAAATTTCAAATTTTGCAAATGTATGATTCACACAATTTTTCTAATTGCAAGAATTGAAAGAATTTCTTATACTTTTGAATATTAAAAAAAAAATAACATAAATTATAAACTTTTTGAAATTTTCGAAACTTGTAAAATTGCAGACATCTTTTGTAACACAAGCGTGATTTCTGCTCATATAGAGGAATTTTGGAAACTTTATTTCTAATTTAATATCAATTCAAGAAATATCTAAAATTGTAGGTAATTACAGAGGATTTTACAAATTTATGGTTATTCAAAAATTTTGTAATTTTTAAAATTTATGGTGAATTTATCAATTCTCGAATTTTATGGTAAATTTAAATAAAATTGATAAATTTTCAAAATTTCCAAAAATTAAAAAAAAAACACCAGCGTGATTTCTCATTTATTAGCTTTTGGATAATTACGGAAATTTTTTTAATTTTGTGACTTTTGGTTGATTACGGAAATTTTTATAATTCTGCAAATCAATCGTGAACTGGTAAATTAATCGGAAACTAATAAATTTCCAATATTTATGAATTACCAAACATTTTTGAATTTTTTTCAAAACTTTTGAACTATAAGAATGTCGACCTTTTTTTAATTCGTGGTAATTTATCAATTGACCATAAATTTGGAAATTTTTAAACATTTCCATAAATATCTCAAAGTTTAAAAATTTTGAAATTCATATTAAATTTAAAATAAAACTTTCAAAATTACTCCTTATAAGCATAAATCATTCTTTTTTTTAATTTTTGGAGTTTTGGAAATTTCTAACTTCACCATCAATGTATCAATTGACCGTCAATTTGCAAAATTAAACAAATTTCCCTTATTATCCAAAAATTCAAAAATGTCCTCAATTCTTATTGAATTAAAAATAAGGTTTCCAATATTCCTCCATTTGAGCATAAATCATGATTGTGTTTCTTTTTGATTTTCAGAATTTATATAATTCATGAATTAACCATAAATTTAGCATGAATTTACTATGAATTAATTATAATTTTGAGTTTTTTTTAATTCCAGTATTTATCTGAAAGTTCGAAAATTTTGTAATTAATATTAAATTAAAAATAAAGTTTCCTCAATTCTTCTATGCAAGCAAAAACCATGATCGTATTTTTTAAATAATTTTTGGCAATTTATACTTTTTAGGTAAATTTATAAATTTACCATAAACGTATACATTTGCAAATTTTCAAAAATTTCCTTAGATTCAAAAAGTTCTTAAGTACAAGTTACAAAAAACGTCTAAAATCATGCATTCGTCATAATATAATTTAAAACATTTTTAAACTTTCACAAATCTTCAAAATGTATGCTAATTCATAAATTAATCATGAAGTCATAAATGTCCAAAATTTAAACCATTTTCCGTAATTATCACAAAGTTCTAAAATTTTCTAAATTCATATTAAATTAAAAATAAAATTTTCCAAATTCCTCAATATGAGCAGAAATCATGCTTGTGTTACAAAAAACGTCTGAAATCATACATTTGTTAGAAAAAAATTCTATGCAGCCCATTGGTGCATAATATACTATTTATTGCATTTTTCATTTTTTATCTAGTGTACATATTCTCAAAAAATATATGATTCTTACATTTTCTCAATATTTTCATTGGACCCAAAAATTCATCTGTAAAGGAAAAAGATATTTAAAAATAAGTTGTTTGCTGAAGTGGTTCGTAAAGAAAGTGATGGACAAGAGACATTTTTCTCTCAGTATATAGATTTCTTGGGGCGACCTCAATTCGTTTTTGACAAGGCACTGTGCGATTCCTGCGTGACTTTTCTTAAAATAACGACGAGTGTAGCAGCAAAATAAGAAAATAAGTGAAGAATAAGAAGAAAAGCATTTTGTACTTTTATCAAGAATTGGCCAGCTTCCAAACGTTTGGGTACGCCAAATTGCGAGCGACGATTCTCCTTTTTGTCCTAAGGAATTCGTCGAATGATTTTTTTTACGAAGACTATTACTGCTAATTATTCTCGTCCTATCTCGATTTAGATTTAACGGTACGAGTGTGATCACTATCTAAGAAAATTACTTCAGCTCTTGCATTACAGTATAATCTTCACTAATTAAATTTCTTATTAGAAGATAAACTTTATTCTGGCATCATTAAATGTTTCGTTTTCGACAAGAGAAATTAATAAAAACTACCAGAAATTTGGATATTTGAAATTTTTACAATTTAGAATGGGAAAGCGCTTTTTCTACATAGAATATATCCAATACAGAATTATATACTATTATATTTTTCATATAGGAAATATTCTCTACACAGAATATATCCTACACATAATTAAATAGTTATTATTTCATTTGAAAAATTAATTATTTTCTACCATAAAAGGTGATTTTTTTCAACAAAATACTTGAATTTTCAAGAAAATAACTGCATTGTCAACCTAAAAAGATGAATTTTCAGCAAAAAGTGTAACAATTGATATTTTAACTAATAAAATGAAATTTAATTTAAAAAAAATGAAGTTTGGAACCAAAAAGACGAATTATTAACGCATGAAGATTTTTCAGTCATGAAATAAAACAAAATATTACCTAAATTGTTGAACCTTCGAGCCAAAAGTTGAATTTTCTGTGAAAAAATCAAATTTAGTATTTCAACTTTTACCCACGCAGTTGAATTTTTAGTTAAAAAAGATCAGTTTTTAACAAAATAGGGAAACATTCAATCAAAGTGGTGAATTTTCAACTAAACATATGAATCTTCAACAAAAAATGATTTCTTGACTAAGTGGTTCAACTAAATTTTTGAAATAAAATAGTTGAATCCTCAAGCAAAGAAGATTAATTTCCAACCAAATAGTTGGATTTTTAAAACACAAAGACACATTTTCATCAACAAAAATATTCGAATTTTCATCCAAGAAAGATTTAATTTGACTTTTCAACATCAAAATATGAGATTATAACAAGAAGTAAATTCTCTATGAAGATACTTGAATTTTTAACCCAAAAAGACGAATTTGAAACTTTACAGGTTAATTTGCAACCAAAAAAGATGAATTTTCAACAAAATTCTTAAATTCTCAACCAAAAAGTTGTATTTCCATCCAAGAAAGATGAAATTTCTACTGAAACAGATGAATTTTAAAATGAAAGAGATGAATTAAAAAAACAAATAGTGAAATTTTCAAACCTAAACGATGACTTTTCAAAAAAATTATTGAATTTTCCACCGAACAGTTGCATTTTGATCGAAGAAAGAAGCAATTTTCACTAAAGGAGATGAACTCTTAAATTAAAAAAATAATTTTTCAAAAAATAGTTGAATTTTTTACCAAAAAAGGTTCCAGTTGACCTTTCAATACCAAAATATGAATGTTAATCAAAAAGTAAATTTTCCACGAAATAGTTCAGTTTTCAAATAAAAAAGACGAATTTTCAACAATAGTTGAATTATCAACAGAAGAGGATGACTTTTTATTAACATTGTTGAATTTTTAACCAAACAGTTGAATTTTCATCCAAAACAGATTTTAGTTTGACTTTTCAACATCAAAATGTGAGCTTTAAATGAAATGTAAATTTTCTACGAATACACCTGGATTTTTAACCCCCCCCCTCCCCCCCCGAAGCGAATTTTCAATAACAGTTGCATTTTTAACCCAAACAGTTGCATGTTTGTCCAAGAAAGGTGCAATTTCAACTAAAATAGATGAATTTTTCAATTGAAAAAACAAATTTCCAAAAAAATAGTTGAATTTTCATCCAAAAATAATTTTAGTTGAGTTTTCAATACGAAAATATGAATTTCAATCAAAAAGTAAATTTCAAAAAGTAAAAGTAAATCAAAATAGTTGGATTTTCAACCAAGAAATATGACCTTTCAACAAAATTGTGGAATTTTCAAACAAATAATGAGATTTATAACTAAAAATATAAAGATAAGATAAGATAAATATAAAGAAATATAAAGATTAGAACTGTTTTTACTATAAAGAGAATTTTATTGAAATGAAATAATAAATTATTATCTAGTCGCAGGTTTTCAAGATGTTTATATTATTTTAAATTTGTGCACATGAAAAATCACATAAATATTCCTTAGAATCAAGTCGAGTCTGGTGTTCCTGCAGGACGCTTTTCAATTTCTAAACCCTATAAACCTCGAAGATGTTTAATTTTCCTGGAAATACATTTTAGTCAACATAACTTTTCTCAAAAGTACTATTCAATTATTCATTAAAGTTGAACTAAAACTTCAACTAAAACCAATTTTAAAGAAACTTAAAAGAAACCAAAAGTCATAACATCAGTGAGCAAAATCATTTAAATAATTTGCCATAAATTGTAGTCGGAATCTACTTATTCACAAACGAAAAATCGCGGAAGAGCGAGAGTCACGGCAATATTTTTGAAATCTTTTGAAATAAATTCATTTCTTTAGTTGGAAATTTGATTATTTTGTTAAAAATTCGATTCATAACTATTTTTAACTATTCAACTTTTTGAAATCTATCTTTTTTACTTGAAAATTAATTTTTTTTCCAATAAAAATTGAAATATTTCGTTGAAATTTGGTTTTGAAAATTGAATTTGAGTTGTGACGTCAGGAAAGTTTACCAGCCACTAGGTAGGGCATTGAAAATTCATTTCTTTGGTTGAAAATTTTACTATTTTGGTGAACATTATTTTTTGGTTGAAAAATTAATTCACTAAAAACATAATTATTCCATTTTTTATTAAGAATTAATATACTTGGTCAAAGATTCACCTTTTTAGTTGAAAAATTATTTCTTTGGTCGAAATTTTAACTGTTCTTTTGAAAATTAGATTCTCTTTTACTTGAAAATGTATCTTCTCCATTTAAAAATTCAACTATGTGGCTGAAAATTCATGAATTTTGTTGAGAATTCGTCTCCCTTAGTGCAATATTTTTTTTGTCAATTTATTTCTTTGGTTAAAAATTTGATTAACTTGTTGAAAATTTTTCTTTTTTCAAGTGTTCCATTTTTGGTTGAAAATTTATCTTTTTTGGTTGCAAATTTACCTTTTATAGTTGAAAATTCACCAATGTAGTTGAAAATTCATCTTTTTAGGTATAAAATTATTCTTTTCATTTAAAAATTCATCTATTTTGATTATCTTGCAAAATCATGTTTTGCCAAGTTATTGAAAAAATAAAGCTTTGCCCCATGCAATTACTATGGATAAAGGATTTTTCACAGAAAACCATGTTAGCGCCACTTTTTTCAAAAACACTTTTGATTGGCTCTAAATTTCTCTAAAATTCCATGGCACATTTTTGTCAGAACAATTTCGACTTTTAAATTGTTTGAAAAGACAAGATATGTAAAATAACATTAATTTTATTCTTGAGTCTTAAGAAAACGGGACACTGAATTACACTTGAAAAAGCACTGATGTGTTTTGTTTTGAAAATAGGAAATGTCTGCACCATCTCAATTTTCAATATTGTATTGCTTATACACAATTATTATTAATGTAACAATATAAAATTAAAATATAAATCGAGAAAACATCAAACTTTTTCAATTAAATCTGAAAAACCCACAGAAAGTATTTAAAAAATGATTAAATTATGTTTCCTTAGCAACTCATTGCTACTTATTGGATTAGTATGTTAGTACTACTAAGTAGATTAGTAGAATATCCTTACTAATTTAGTAATTTGGATTTAGAGAGTTGTAAATAAAAATATGTCCAATATTATTCCTAGTTGTAACACAGAATATGTTTGAAAATTTGAAACAATAATTCATACCTAATTAAAATACTTATTAAGAGGTTTTTCAAATTTATAAAAAAAAATGAACTGAATTTAAAACGCTCTAAATTAAACAATTTTAGATTAGCTCGTTTCACTATTTCGATTAAAAAAATACACTAAAATTGTATCATTTCTCATTAAAATCATTAAAAATGGAATAATCTGATATTGAAAGTGTTTAAAATTTGAAAAATTAGAATCAAAAGATCTTAAAATTGAAAAAGTGCAGACCAAACTTTTGAAAGTTGGACAATTTCATTAGAAAGGAGTTGAAATTCTATCATTTCTAATTCAAAGCGTTCAAAATTTAACAATTTCATTTTCAATTAAAGAATCTCGCAAAACTCATGAAATTTAACACGTATTTCCCATAAGAAAAAAAGTCGTTTTTGTTAATTTCATTAAGAATCTTCAATATTACACGAATCTAGTTGAAACTCAAGGTTACTCTTCACAATTAGCTGTAGAATACAAATAAATAATTAATTATAATTTAAATATTAATATATTATATTGATGTCTCAGTCTTAAGATGGCTACTGCCCAATACGTCGGAGGCATTTCAGGCTAGAGTTGGATTTTTTTTAATCTGCACAGGGCTGTCCCGGTATATATCATCAGTCACGGACGCATTTTTGTAACGCAGTCAAGTGATCTGATAAGGGCAGTGTGCCAAATTGGACATATTGAGGAAAGCCTGGTTTTAACCCCATGATTCACGGACTGGGTTGCAGCCAAGTGCACGATGGGGGACCTACAGCTCAAGGTGGGATCCGAACCACCAGAACCTGGGTAGAGGTACATAGAAAAGTTTCCAGAGGTACCGGCTCAGGGATCGAACCACGTACCTTCCAGAATTAAGAAATTTAAAATGTTTATGTCGAAAATGTTATCTTTATTTAAACAAGACACAGCTTTGCCATTTGCCTAACCCATTTAGCTTCATCTCCGTGATTAAGAATAACCGTGAAAACGATTGAAAAATAGAGGCAAAACCACTTCTATCTCTGGTTATATCTATCCAATTAGCTCCAGCAATGCGTGGAAACCTTTGAAATGTTTTAGCATTGTATCTGCTCTTCAAATATACGAAGACTGTGGCTTCAAGTGAAATTCAAAGTTAACCTGCTTTCCCTTTAAATTGGAAAAGCAAGGAATAAGATACTAAATTGCTTCTTTATTCTTTCAATCAATATAGAAGACATTTATTAACAAAGGAATCAAATGAATAGGATGAACAAAGCTATTTCATTTTCAAGATTTTCGTTTTGGGTTTTTGCAGGGATCACAGAGCAGCAGCTCAGTAGATCAAATTTAGGTAGAGAGGGAATTTTTCTAGACATTAAAAAGGTGTTTCATTTATTATTGAAAATTATTCATATCATATGGCTCAACATTGAGTCATTTTTTTGTTTAAATTTTTTTCAGCTAACTTTCAAAACTCTGTTGAACACTTTAGGACTTTGTACCAATAAAAATACATCAGAAAAAATTCAACAAGATCAAAGATTGAAAAATAAATAAACGAAGAAATTGAAAAATGCTCATGTTTGAATTTAAAAAAAAGTATTTTATCAGTAAAAAAAAATTTGATTCGGGAAAATTATAAAATACCAACAAATAAAATACCCAAAAAATAAATGAAATTCCCGAATTGGAGAGTTGCCGAATAATAACATTCCTGACGGAAAATTGCCAAATCATAAAATATCCGATGATGTAAAGTTCCAGAAACTACACTCAGAAAAAACTTCCCTTGAACCAAACAAACTATTTTGTTGGATATACGTAGAAATTTGGTTAAATGAAACAAATCTATGTTGATTCATCAATATATTTGGTTGACCTAACCAATTTCTTTGATTGAATCAGCCAAATACTTCATCTACCAAAAGATTTTGTTGAAACAAACAAAAAACTGACTTTCGTCAACCAAATTTTTTGTTATCCATATCATAACCAAATTCTCATATTCATATACCTTCAAAATTTTTAGCTAAAGAGAAAAAACACCCCTCGAATGGGGTGAAAATGAGATTAAGCAACGAGCATAGTTGTTGCATCTTAATCAATCGAATTATACAAATTTTCAAGTGTATAGCGCATAAAATTGATTTCAAAAACCCCTCCCCACCTACCCCACCTATCCCCTAACCCAGCTAATCCCTAAAAACCACCTCTACCAAACGACAAGCAGGCTAACTCACCTACCCCTGGGAACAGTGAGTTTAGTCGCCTATTTTTTGAAATAATTACATTCGACACAACAAGCGTGCTAACCCACGTACCCCCTAACTCACCTAACCCCTAGAAACGAATCCTACCAAACCACAGGCAGGCTAACCCACCTACCCCTGGGAACAGCGAGTTTAGTCGCCTATTTTTTTGAAATAATTACATTTGACACCACAAGCGTGCTAACCCACGTACCCCCTAACACACCTAACCTCTAAAAACTAATCCTACCAAACCACAGGCAGGCTAACCCAGCTACCATGGGAAAAGCTAGTTTAGTCGAAACTCTACCCCTGTGCCAAGTTTCATGAAAATCGGCCCTGGACGGTGAGTATCCTGAGTCAAACGTAATACTAATAAGCTACACCTAAAGAGTTACAATAAACTACCCTCAAGTTCAAAGGACGTCGGTTAGCACGCTTGTGGTGTCGAATGTAATTATTTCAAAAAAATAGGCGACTAAACTCGCTGTTCCCAGGGGTAGGTGGGTTAGCCTGTCTGTGGATTGTAAGGATTCGTTTCTAGGAGTTAGGTGAGTTAGAGATTACGTGGGTTAGCACGCTTGTGGTTTCGAATGTAATTATTTCAAAAAAATAGGCGACTAAACTCGCTGTTCCCAGGAGTAGGTGGCTTTAGCCTGTCTGTGGTTTGGTAGGATTCGTTTCTAGGGGTTAGGTGAGTTAGGGGGTACGTGGGTTAGCACGATTGTGGTGTCGAATTCTAGCGGTGTTTTTTGGGTCTAGCTAAAAATTTTTGGGGTATATGAATTTTTTGACCTCGGATTCGGATTCAGTGATAAAAAATACATAGGGATGCTTGGGTCTGGTTCAGTGATATGAAATTTAATTTTTTTTGTGGGGCTGTGTTATGATTCATGTTGTTGTTTGTAAATCTTTTTTCACATATGTTTATATCACAGCTGAATGCTGAACGTACCGAAAAGCAGAGAGGGTCTAGACGGGCGGTGGATAGGTATTCTCGTTGGAACCGTGTTAGCAGTTATGAATAGAGCCCTGCTGAAACACCGTTGCATAACTAGGCTGCCCCTCTCTAGTTTTCCCGATCAGCGCCCAATCAGAAATAGGGAAAACTAGCCAGGCCCTACCAAATCCCGATCGAAATTTCTAGATACTTCTCTGAACCCGCGCCAGACTATATTGCATTTGATGAAGGTAAAAGTCTCACGAAGATAAAAAAAGTCTCTCTCGACTTTATAGTATACATTTACAATACGTGTACATGCATTTTTCAGAAAGATGACTTCCTCTAACTTTTCCTTCGTAGTAGGATGAACAACACTTGAAGTTTTTCAACCATAATATTCAGTGAGTGGAAAAGATGAAACATGAGACGAATAAAAGGTGAAAAAAAACTAAGTGAAAATCAACTTACTGGATCTTAAAATTTCACTGAATCCTGGAAATATTCTAGTATTTGCACAAGAAATTATGAAATGAGTTCTCATAATTAAAGCAGAAAATATTTAGAGAAAGAAGAAATTCCTTATCATTTAATTAACAGAATGTATTAAATACTTCCAGTGCTATCACTGCTAAAAGGTGGGGGGGGGGGGAACACAAATTCAAACCATTTTTTTCGAAAGAACATTCTTTTTAATTGAAAAGTCTTTCATTATATTTTTGGTTTTTAATGAATCAATTTGTTTGAAAATTCGACTGTTTGGTCGCAGATTTAAGTATTTTATGGAAAATTATTATGAATAGTTGGGAACTGAAAATTTAATTAATCCATTTTTTGCTCAAAATTGGCCGCTTTGAGTTGAAAATTCAGCTCTTGAATTTTTTATTGAGAATTCATATTTTTAAATGTTTGAGCCTATATTTGAGTTAAAAATTCAACTATTTTCTAGATAACTCACTTTTTTGGTTTGAAAATTCAACCAATTAGTTAAAACTTTTTTACTCCCTTGACTGAAATATCTTTTCTGTTTGAAAAATCAACTCCTTTGTAGAAAATTCGTCTTTTTGTTTCAAAATTTATCTCTTTTGTTGAAAATGTTATCTTTTGCGGTTGAAAATGCATCTATTACATTCATTGATAATTTTTGTTGAACATTTAATTCGTTTTTTGAAATTCGACTATTTAAAAAAATTCTTATGTGAATAATTAAACGGTTTTGTTAAATATTCCACTCTTTCGATACAAAATTCTATACTTTGCATCGAAAATTCAACTGGCTTCAAAAATAACTTTTCTTTTCTTTGCTTAAAAATTCAACTATTTGCTTGAAAATTCAACTATTTGGTTTTCAATGCAAATGCTTGGTTGATGATTAATTTATTTATTTATTTTTTTTTTTGAAAATACGACTCTTCTGGGTTGAGATGTAATATTGTTTGTTCAAAAATATTACCATTTCATTTGGTGGAAAATTGATTTTCATAGGGTTGAAATTCAACTATTTAGTAAAAAATTCTACAATTTTGTTAAAAACCTCGTTAAAAACTTAAATATTTTATTAGAAATTTAACTTTTTTGTGCAAAATCTAATTATCATGTTGAAAATTTAGTTGTTTGGCTCCAAAATTCAACTTTTTTGTTGAAAATTCGACTATTTTTGGTTGAAGTTTACTCTTTTTGTTGGAAAATTTCACCATTTACTTGGTTGGAAAATCATCTTTATAGGTTAAAAATTGAACTATTTGGTAAAAAATAACAATTTCGATAAAAATTTAATTAGTCTATTAGAAATTCCACTATTTTGTTTGAATTTTGAATTTTTTGTTGAAAATTCAACTGTTTGTTTAAACATTCGTCTTTTTGGATAAAAAATTCGTCCTTTTGGATTGACTATTCAACTCTCTTCTAAAAAAATCGTCTTTTTAGCTTCATAATTCAACTATCTGTTTGAAAATTCAACTGCTTTTTGGTTGAGGTTTAATCTTTTTTGTTCAAAAATGGTAACATTTGATTGTAAATGCAACTGTTTAGTTGATAATGAAATTTATTTGTCTAGCATTAAATTATTTTGTGGAAAAGTAATCTTTTTTGTTAGAAAATTAAACAATTTTGTTGAAAGTTCGTTTTTTTTGTTTTTAATTTCAATTTTTTTGGAATTCAAATTCATTTTTCTATTGATTGAAAATGTATTGGGTAAACACTCATCTTTATTGGTTGCAAATTTAACAGCGCTCTAAGAAATTTGTCTTCTTTGCTTGAAGATTAAACTCTTTGGTAAAAAATGAAAAGATGAATTTTCAATAAAAAACATTAATTTTCCACCAAAAAGACGAAGTTTCAACAAAATATATGAATTTTGAACCAAATAGTTGAATTTTCTTTCAAAAGAGATAAATGTTTAACCAAAAATGTAATAATTAAATGTTCAACCAAACTACCAAAGCAGATTAATAATCAACCAAGCAGCAACATTTTAAATAAAGAATATTACATTTCTTGAAAGAAAAATGAATTTTTAAGCCAAAAAGATGAATCTTCATCGAAAAGGTTTACTTTTCAACCAAAAAAGATTCTTCAGTCCGTAGAAAAAAAAAATACTACCAAATTGTTGAATTTTCCACCAAACAGGCGAATTTTCTATAAAATTCTTCAAATTCCAACCTGCAAATATCATTTTTCCACAAATAAGTTCATTTTCAATCAAATAGATCAATTTTCTACCAAAATATTTGAATTTTCAAATATTTGATATTTGAACCAAAAAAGGGTTTGATTTTAAAATAAAAAACAATCGAATTTTGAACTTAAAAAGATAATTCTGAATCAAATAGTAAAGTTTTCAACTAAAAAAGATAAATTTTCAACCAGAAATAGAATAATTAAATTTTCAGTTTAAAAAAATAATAAATTTCCAACAAAAAAACGAATTTTCAACAAAATAATTGAATTTTCAACGAAAAAAAAGAGAGAAATCATCATTCTTCAATAAAAAATGACTTTTGAACAAAAGAGTTAAACTGGCAACATATAGTTGAATTTTCATTCCAAAAAGGAAAAGTTTCAACAATACACTAGAATTTTTAGCCAAAAAGAATGAATTTTTGATTAAATTGTTGAATGTTAACATAATAATTAAATTTTCAACCAAATAATAAAATTTTTGACCAAAAAGATGAATTCTTAACCAAAAATATGATAGTAGATTTTTAAATCATAAAGAATTAATTTTTAATCAAAAATAGTTTGATAAATTGTCAACTAAATTGATGAATTGCGCACTGGAATAGTGAAACTTACAGTTGAAAATTTAAATTTTGCACCAAAAAATTTAATTTTCTACCAAAAAAGATGACTTGTCAACTAAAAATACAATTGTAGACTTTCCAATTAAAAATAATTAACTTTAAGTTAAAAAAATTATTTTTTAACCCAAAAAGACGAATTTCCAATAAAACAGTTGAATTTTCAACCAAAAAGAATTACTCTCTAACAAAATAATTAAGCTTTAAAAAAATAAATAAATCTTCAACTAAATGATGAAATTTTTATCCAAAAAAGATGAATTCTTACCCAAAAATATAGTAAAAGACTTTTCAACTAAAAAGAAATAACGTTCAGCCAGGAATAGTTAGATAAATTTGCAATTAGAAAAGAGAAAATTTCAACCAGAAATTGAATAGTTAAATTTTCAGTTAAACAAAACGTTAATGTTTATCAAAAAAAAAAAAAAACAGAATTTTCAACGCAATAGTTTAATTTTCAACCAGAGAAATGAATTTTCAACTAAAATTATAAATCTTCAACTCCAATAGTTTAATTTTCAGTTGAAAAAATTAATCTTCAACAACATATTTAAATTTTCAACCAAATAGATGAATTTTCTGCTAGAAGGATAACTCTTTAATAAAGAATTTTTATTCAACATTAGTGTTCAACTCTCAACAAGTAGTTGAAATTTCAACCATAAAAAATAAAAAATCAATGAAAAATATAATATTTGATATTTCCACTAAAAAAGATTTAGATTTAAAAATACGGAACAGTTGAATTTTCAACCAACGAGATGAATTTTCAACTAAAATTATTCGAATCAATTAGTTAAATTTTCAGTTAAGAAAATACATTTTCATCAAAACATCTCAGCTGACAATCTCGAAGTGACACTGACCATAAATTGGAACAGGCTCTGTTGCGGATTGCCATAAAAAATGCAATCTTCAGTATGTGTACCAAATAAAACTCATCCCAAGATAATGATTTTTTGAATGATATTCAAAAAGTTTTCATCTTAAAAAATTAGCCAAATTCGAGTACATCGTTCATGAACTTTAAGGTTGCAATTACACAGGTTTTGAAAATCAGGTTTCGGTAGAGACTGAAAATCGAATTTTCAATTTTTCGCAAAAGTAAAAACTTACTTCCGAGACATGGGCAGGCTAAATAATAATAACAAATATTTGATACAAACCAATTATCATCTGTAAGAGGACTATGAAAAGAAGTTTCTTTGTGGTCGTTCAACTTGTTCGAATCAAACTTCGATTCATATTTTAGTAATCTTATTTATGGAATTAAATTAAAGTTTAATTGAATAATTGATTTAATTTTTAAAATATTTCCAAAAAATATCGTGAAGAGAAAAAATTATTACGACACTAAAAATTTTACTATAATTAAAATGATTTTTTTTCTCATTTCTGTATTACAAAATGAGAATTAAAAACAATTATTTTTATTAGAACGTCTATTTGATATTTCAAGCGTTTATTATGTCATAAACTTATTTTCGGTAAAATGTTGGTTATCTAGTTTCGCACTCCCACCCTTCAGTTATAAGCTTTAAGAGCTTATAAAAAGTTTGAAGTGGTAAAAATACATCTGATCATCATAGGTTACTTTCTTACCAAAGTTGAAATATTAAAAGGTTATTTAATTCTTTTTTTCTCAGTTTCCCTTATATATCGCATACAGTTTGACTTCAGGGACTTGGATAAAGATGAATAGAGGAAAGAGATAAATTCAAGGCTCGTCGACGAGACTTCGTGCTCCTTTGCCTTTTCCATTTCACGTCAATTTCACGCTTCACGAAATTTATGAAGCCCTTTAATTAGTCTCCTTCTCAACTTCAGAAATTTTTTATTTTGTATTTAAAAAAATGTTTGAAAGTTCTACTAGCCCGTTTGACGTCTGCCAATGAAATTTTCTTACTTTTCGATTTAAAAAAATGGAGGTTACAAAATTGTTTCACTCATAGCAAGTATTTAGTACTAATTGAGGAAATGCTTATCTCCTAAATGTGATAGGACTGAAAAATGCCAAAAAATAAAATTCGGGAAAAAAATATTCGAAATAGAATATTCCTGAAATTATAAAATTACCAAAAATTCGAAATTTGCGAATTGCAAAATTGCCGACAGTTTTTAATATTATTGATTTTGAAATTCTCGATAACAGAAAATTCTATTTGGTATTTATTGACGAATAAGCCGTGAATAGAAAAAAAAAATTTCTTCAATATCATTATCGGGCTTATAATACGGAATTTCGTCATCTTAGTACTATTAATGGTCTGAAATTTAATTTTTCAAATGCCCTCATAAACTTGAGACGACCGAAAAATTATCACCAATAAAATTTCCGGAAAAGAAAATAATCGAAATAGAAAATTCCCGAAATCGTAAAATTACCAAAAAATTTTAATTTCCGAATTACTATGATGATATTGATGATAGATCAATTCTATTTGGTATTAATTGAGGAATGAGCCCTAAATTTTCTGAAAA
This sequence comes from Andricus quercusramuli, assembly GCA_932178445.1. NCBI lineage: Eukaryota > Metazoa > Arthropoda > Insecta > Hymenoptera > Cynipidae > Andricus > Andricus quercusramuli. The sequence continues at coordinate 310,229 of CAKNXH010000189.1, forward strand.
AAAAAATTTTTTTGAAGATATTATCGGGTTCAGAATACGAAAATTTGTCAATTTATTACTATGAATGGACTGAAATTCAATTTTGCAAATGCTACTTCCTACATCTGACACGACTGAAAATTCCTCGAAAATAATATTTCCGAAAAAGATAATATTCCAAATAGAAAATTCCCGAAATTATAAAATTAACGATACGATTGAAAAATTCTCAAAGATAAAATTCCCTACACTGTAAAATTCCCGAATTATAAAATTACTGAATAATAAAATTCCCAACTGATAAACTTCTCGATTTTAAAGTAACTAGAATTTTAAAAAAATTCCTCCAAAAATATATTTTTTTTCAACTATTGTTATTTTAAATTCAAAAATAATTTTAGAAACTTCAAACAATATAAATAATTTTTTTGTCGATAAAAATATTCGATTATTGTATTTTTAATAAATAAATAACATCTATAAAATAATTCAATTTTTTAAGTTCGAAAATTTTCTAATTCGGCAATTTTCTGTCGGGAATTTTATAGTTTGGGAATTCTCCAATTCAAGAATTTTATTATTCGGTATTTTATAATTCAGGAATTTTATATTTTAGTAATGTTATCATGCGGTAATTTTATTATTCGGGAATTCTGTTTTTCGGAATTTTTCAGTCGGCCTAAATTACAAAAAACTTGAAATTTCCGAATTGCAATATTCCCGAATCGCAAAATTCTCGAGATATTTTAATATTACTGAATTTTAAAATTCCAGAAATAAAATTGTCGACATTATAAAAAATCCGACACTATAAAATTACCAGGAAGATTTTTAAGCGATGAAATTCCCTATCTAAACAATGGAAAAACTGTTTTAATGATGAATAATAGAATAATGAATTCGATAAGAAAATATCTTGATCAATTAGATTAATTAGAATTATTTTATTATTTAACAATTTATTGATTATTTAGATTTGGAAATTGCCTTGTGTCGGTAATTTTACAGCATCTTCTATGTACTTCATAATGTCGGGAATTCAAATATTAAGTAATTTTGTAATTCGTGAATTTGAAATTGTTCCAATTTTGGGAAATTTTTATTTCCCCTATTTTCTTTTTTGGAAATCGTCCAGTGCCGGGAACTAATTCTTCTAGGAAAATGGTTCTAACCATGTTATAAAAATTTATAAAAGTACTGTGTAGACTAAAATTTAAAATAAGTGCACGAACTTTCAAAAATATTATTTGTTTTCAGAGTTATTCCAGTTTTTCCAAAACATTTAAATTTGACGTTTTCTTAGTAATACCTGTTTAGAATATTGAAATTTATTTTTCATCTATACCTTATTAGACGCAAAATTGTATGACCTTCCGCGGTATTATAAGTAAAAAAATCTCAGCTTAATATTGAAAAATTGAGGCACATCTACTCCAAATCGGTTGGAAATCAAATCTAAAAGTCTACGAATAGAAATATTAAGGGAAATCAAAAACTTTGTTCGCTCTACTGACCCGAATGTGTTAAAAAGGCCAGTATATAAATCAAGCAATCAAGCTAATTAAATTGTCTCGAATATAAATATTCTGATAAAGAATAAAAAGAGTAAATCTACATTTTTTATAGGGTCGTTTTCTGAAGCACGCATTTAATTTCAGTTTATATCGAGCATAGGAATCACAGTGACCCTATAAAAAGGCACGCTACACCTGATAATTCTTTCTATGGGGGTTTAATTTAATTCCAGTGCTAAGAAATTGGTGTAAGTCTAAAAGATAAGCGGATTGTCACGTAAACGAAAAATAAGTGGATCAGAGGCACTAAACTAACGTAACCTAAAATTGTAGAAAAAATAATGAACCTTTAAAATCTAAGGATTTTTGTTTGAAATAACCGATTTCCTGTGAGCAATTTTAATATAACTTGAAACTGTTTAAAAAGTGCAAATCTTGTTCGAACTGTAATTCTTTTTATTTTAAAATATCAATTTTTCATGTAAAACACTAACATATCCTAAAATTGTTAGAGTGAATCTTTTTTAAAATCTTTTTTTTTTTTATCAAAAATACTGACTTCCCAAGGAAAATACTATAACATAATCAAAAATTGTTAAAGGTTCTCAATCTTGTTCAAATTCGAATGATTTTTGCTTTAATTATTTCTAACCAAAGATTGTTGAAATATATGAATCTCCTTTAAAATATTTTTTTCAATTCGAAATACCAATTTCCCACAGAAAAGACTAGCATAATCCAAAATTCTTAAATATTCTATATTGTGTTCAAAGTATAAAGATTTTTGTTCTAAAATACTGATCTTTGGTGTAAAACGCCAACATAACCTGATATTGTTAAAGCATGTTAATATCATTTAATTTTTTTTTTTAATGTCAATTTTTGGTGTAAAACTCTAACATAACCTGAGACTGTTAAAATAAGATGTTAACATTCTTTAAACCTTTTTTTTAAATTAAAAATACCAATTTTCCACGGAAACCACTAACATCATTCAAAATTGTTGAACACTTTTAATCCGATTCAAATTATCAAAAAGAACAAATGTTTCTCAATTTTCATAAAAGAATTAATTTTAAAAATTTCCAATTTAAGATATATCGTTTTTAAAATATATCGTTACACCACTTGTTTAAGACAGGATAATAAAGTTATTGCTAGAAATTATTTTAAGGGCATGTGATACTTAGAAAATTATCCATTTTAGCAGTCTTAGGTTTCCCCGGCTTTTTCCCTACAATAATAAAGACTTTGCCTTAAAAATTTGGGGAATGATAGCGAACATGCTAACGGACGTCCCCGAACTCTTTTTTTGTGGAATAATTAAAAAAAATTTAATTTTGCTAATTCCTAACCTCAAGTTAGGCTAAACTCAAGTTTAGCAAAATAATTTTTTTTTGTTATAATCCCTCAAAAAAGAGTTCGGGGACGTCCGTTATACTATTCTATAGCATCTCCAAATTCAGTTTTAAAATTTTTTAATTTTTGTGGACAAAACCCCGGGGGAACTGAACCTGATTTACCACAGGTCGGAGTATCACATGCCCTTAAGGTCAAAATTAACCTTGAGAAGTAATTTTTAATGTTTTTTTATATAATCTCATAAAATTTCTTGGAGAAGTGCAACCCTATATAAATAGACAGTAATGGTGGTTTCTGTCAAGCGTGGTAATAAAAGTGGAGAGAGAAAATTTATTTGAAGTTCGTCTTTTTTCACACTAAATTTATCCCTCGTGTTTGAAGAAATAAATTTCTTAAGCTCAGGTTATTATTAAGCGTACTTTCTCCAGTAATCTCCCATCTGCCAATTATTTTTATTTCATTTCGTATCAAAAAAAGTTCAATTATATATAAGTTAATTTCTTCCATTAACGTGTACGTGACCACATTTTTTAAATTAATGTCGTTATGTTCTTTAAAAGAAAGCTTAAGATCCAATTTTTACATACATGTACACTACCGTCGGAAATTGTGCGCACGACTCGCGTGAACGCTATTAAAAATCACTGCTGACTTCGAACCACGATATTTCGGCGAAAAAAAAGGGCATTTTTTGAAAAACAGTTGGAAAGCTCATGAAATTCCACGTCTATTGGTACCCAACAAATATTTTTTTGACCTTCTGTAAATAGTACAGCACTTGAGAAGTTCAAAAAAAAATTCAAGATTTTCTCAAATTTTCTACCTCAAATTCAACTTTTTGCACGGCCTAGGAAAACTGTTTCAAAAATCTGAAAATTATACGACATCGAGCCTGGAATCTTATCTTTAATTTAAGCCAAGAAAACTTAAAAAATCTTAATAGGTGCCCGAGATATGATTAAAAATGTTCAATCGTATCTGAGCTCAATTTTAATCGACGATCACAGTTCTCGGCCGGTCTGCTGCTCGTCTCCTTCGTTGAGGCAGGACCGAATAGGCCACGCTCTAAGGTGGCGCCTCTTATACTTTTGGTTCACTTCATTAGTAATTTTTATTTCAAATTATGGTGAATGAAAAAAATATTTATCGTTATTTGTGATTGTTAATAATTATTTGAATCTAATATTATCTCCATAATAAATAATAGGAGAATGTCCACTTGGGCGCCACCTCTGTGCGTGGCCTATTCGGTCCTGCCTTAACGAAGGAGGCGAGTAGAAGACCAGCCGAAAACCGTGATCGTCGATTAAAATTGAGCTCAGATACGATTAAACATTTTTAATCATATCTCGGGCATCCATGAAGATTGTTTAAGTTTTCTTGGCTCAAATTAAAGATAAGACTTCAGGCTCAATGTCGTATAATTTTCAGGTTTTTGAAACAATTTTCCTAGGTCGTGCAAAAAGTTGAATTTGAGGTAGAAAATTTGAGAAAATCTTGAATTTTTTTTTGAACTTCTCAAGTGCTATACTATTTACAGAAAGTCAAAAAAATATTTGTTGGGTACCAATAGACGTGGAATTTCATGAGCTTTCCAACTGTTTTTTTAAAAAAATGCCCTTTTTTTCGCCGAAATATCGTGGTTCGAAGTCAGCAGTGATTTTTAATAGCGCTCACGCGAGTCGTGCGCACAATTTCCGACGGTAGTGTATGTATTTTTTCACAATTAATTGCAGACTTAAAGAATAAATCTTTTTTCTTATTCCCGATTATGGTTTGAGAGTTATACTCACTTTTTACATATACCAGCTTTTTATATCCTCCGGTAACAAAACAGTTTTTCATTATCCTTTGCAGTTTACCTTCAAAAGCCTGACAATTTACTGAAATCTATTAAAAATACTTTCGAATGTTTAAAAATACCCTAAAGTATTTCAAACCCTTTTAATTTATTGAAATCTAATAAGAATTCCTTGGAATCTTTTAAAACCCCTGAAATTCTTTGAAATCTTTTGAAATCCTTTCATTGTATTGAAATGTATTGAAAATCGTTTGGAATATTATAAAATACTCTCAAATACTTCACATCTCTTGAATCATTGAATATACCCTAAAGTCTTTTGAATCCTATTAAATCCTTATTAAATATTTTTTAATTTAGGGAAATTATTAGCAATCCTATTAAAAAGTTTTTTAATTTCCAAAAAACCCTTCAAACCTTTGAAATAATATCAAATCCCAGTTCACTTCTAATAATTGTAATTATTTGCTTAATTATCTATATTATAAAGAATAATAATAATATAATTCTAAATTTTCATATTTTAAGTTTCGAGAAGCAGATCTAATTGTTCTTTTGACTTGCAAAATATCGTAAGTGATTTATATCAGAAGACCATCATTAAATGACATGCACCTACAAAAAAGGTTTTCGTGGCCTATTAAATCAAATCAATCCCCCCCCCTTCATACACCTTTCCACTCATCTTTACCCCTTACATTAGAGTCCCTGTATAGCAGTTCCCTCTATAACAGCCAAGACGGTCCAAGGGGACGAGAGGGAGGCGTTTGCAAGGTCAGCGGAGTTGCGATGTTTACGGTTCGGCGATACAAAAAGCCACAGGCAAGAAGGAGAAGAAGAACGTTTCGGAGAGTCGCTCTATAGCATCTTTGTTGATTAAGGGTACCCCCCGAGACATCTGCTATAGAGGGACTCTAGTGTACCAAGTCTCGTCTCGTCTCACCTTGACTCGCCTTGTCTCTAGTCTAGTCTCGCCTCATCCCATCTTGTCTCCAGGTTCATTTCGTCTCACCTCGAATGAAGTATTGTGTCTCGATTGTCGTATATTTTTGTCTCTTCTCGTCTTATCTCATCTCATCCCGAGTCTCATCTCATCTCGAGTCTCATCTCAGCTCGAGTGTCATCTCATCTCATCTCGTGTCTCATCTCATCTCGAGTCTCATCTCATCTCGAGTCTCATCTCATCT
>CAKNXH010000189.1:316081-348046 GCA_932178445.1 Andricus quercusramuli
TCATCTCGAGTCTCATCTCATCTCGAGTCTCATATCATCTCGAGTCTCATCTCATCTCGAGTCTCATCTTATCTCGAGTCTCGTCTCGTCTCGTAAAAAAATACGACAGACGGACGCCCGACCAAAATAAAATTATAAGGGTTTCTGCCCGGGGCTACGAAATCCTAACAATTATAATTATAAAATAAGAGCGTACTTCTTATTCTACCATATTGTAATTTTTACACTTATTTTCATTAATATGAATAGAAAAAGATGTTTCATATTGATCTGAAATACTTTTTTTTTCATTCAATTCAAAATCGAATAATCACAACGTTTTGATTTTGAAAAAAGATTTCAGAAGTTTAATTTTTCCTCAAAATGAAGCCCGTAACGTATTGCTACTATGCAGTTTGGAAAGCATAATGCTAATACCTTAACAATCATCATCCTGCTTATGAAGAGACGATGCGTGTCTATAGAAACTCGCGGAGGATTATAGAGGTCCCGGACGAAGTTTACGATACTATCCAATTTCACAAGTATCTTAGAAAAAAAAATGGTAAAATTAATTAGTTCATAGATTTTTGCTCTACACCACTGACCGATAATGTCAGACCGCTAATTGGTTGGCATATTAAAAATTAGCGTTAGCTTTGCAAGTTGATAGCGCCATCCAGAATATAGATAAATATATATATATATATATATATATATATTTTTTTTTATACCGTTGGAAAGATAATTCAATTCTGCGTTAAATTATAGTTATTTGAAAAGGTGGCCTTGCAGGTATTACATAATCACTTAAGAATGACAAAAATAAAATTCCGATGATCAGGATTGCTGCAAAATCCCAATTTCGAAATTCCCTGACCTTTCCCTGAAGAAATTTTCATTTTTCCTAAACGTTCTAAATTTTGCTTTTAGGTATAAAAAGAACGTAACGCCTAGAAGATCAATGATGTTATTGCAGAAAAATGTGTTCCTGAATTTATTTTTAACGTATTTAGCCACCAAACAAAAAGTAATTTTTAACAATATAAATTAACTTTCAACTAAAAAAGATAAATATCCCAATGAAAATGAAAGAGTTACAGTTTCAGCCTAGAAAATCAATTTTCAACTCAAAAGAAATGAATTTTCAATAAAATAGTTAATTTTTCAAGAAAAAAAAATCATTTTCAACTTGAATGATGAATATTCAACAAAAAAATGAGCTTTTAAACAAATAGTTGTTCTTTCAATCCAAAAGACTAAATTTCTACCAGAAAAGACAAAATTTCAACAACATACATGAATTCTCTACTGAAAAAGTTGTTAACCAAAAATAGGATATTTAAATTTTTAATTAGGAAAATAAATTTTAAAAAACAAATATTCAACCAAAGAAAGGAATATCTCACTAAAAATAGAACAGTTAAATTTCCAGTGAAAAATTAATTTTCAACCAAACAGACGATTTTTCAACCAATAATATTAAATTTCTATTGTGAAAGATTAATTTCCCACAAAAAACGGAATAGTTAAATTTTCAGTTGAAGAAATTAATTTTTAACTAACTTAATCAACCTTCAACAAACAAAAAAAATTAATTTTGAACCAAATAGTGGAATTTTCAACCCAGAAGATAAGTTTTCTACCAAAAAAATACAAATTGTCAAATAAATACATGAATTTTCAACTGAAAAAGATACATTTTAAACAAAACAAAAAAAAAGTTAAATTTTCAGTAAAATTTTTTTCCCAAACAATACAATAAATTTTCAACGAAATAGTTAAATTTTCAACCGATCGGCTGAATTTTCAACGAAGATGATACATTTTCAACCAAAGAAGCAGTATTTCATTTTGAATTTAAAAAATCGAATTAAAAAAAAAGTAACACAGCAGTTAAATTATAAACTAAAATGATGAATCAATCGAAAAAATGAATTGTTAACAAAGTAGTTCCACTTTCAACTAAGTAGTTGAATTTTCAAACAGAAAAATAAATTCTCAAAGTAAACGTAGTGATAGTTGGTGTTTTAACTAGAAAAGATAATAATTTTAAACTAAAATCAGTTGAATTCAATCAGAAAAGACAAATTTTCAACAAAATAGTTGAATTCTCAACAAAGCAGATTAATTTTCTACCACACAGTTGTGATTTTCAACCAGGAAAGATGCAATTTCTACCAAACAGTTGAATTTTCAATAAAAAAGAATGACTTTTTCAACAATTTATAAATTTTCAACAAAATAATCAAATTAACTTCCACTTCAGTCTATTGAAAATTCCCTGACTTTGTTAGGTTTTCTCTTACATTTTGTGATCTTCCCTTTTCATTTTTTACTTTGATTTTTTTTTACTTTTACTTTTTGAACCCTTGGAGTTAACAACTACTTTTTCCAAAATTAAATTTTTCAATTTGAAACAATAGAAAATGACTTGAAACTTTTACTTAGTTACCAGAATTAGCAGTTTAAAGAAAAGTTTTGACGCTATTCGTCCGATACTGTCCGTCGGTGGTTCATTTTCTCATCGATCTCTCCTTTCTAACCCTTAAAGTTAACAATTACTTTTTCCAGAATTAATTTTTTTAAGTTGAAAGAAATAAAAAATCACTCAAAAGTTCTTTGTTACAAATATCAGCAGTTTTTTGAAAGTTTTCATGCTCTCCACCCGATACTGTTAATTAGTAGTTCATCTTCCCTGTGATCTTTCCTTTTTAACCCTTGGAGTTAACAATTACGTCTTCCAGAAGTAGTTCTCTTAAATTTGAAACAATAAAAAATCACTCAAAAGTTCTTTGATACAAAAATTAGCAGTTTTTTCAAGTTTTGCTACTATCTGTCAGTAGCTTATCTTCTATGTGATTCTCTCTTTTGAACCCTTGGAGTCAACAATGACTTTTTCCAGAATGTATTTTGTTTAATTAGAAACAATAAAAAATTTTCTTGAAAGTTCCCTGTTACCAAAATTAGCAGTTTTGTTTAAGTTTTGATGCTATGCATCCGACACTATCCGTGAGTAGTCTATCTTCTGTGTGATCCTCCCTTTCTGGCCCTTGGAGTCAACAAAGACATTGCCCAGAATTAATTTTTTTCAAGTGTAAACAATAAAAAATCACTTGAAAGTTCGACTTTGTTACCAAAATTAGCAATCCTTTGAAGTTTATGTATTCTGACATTTATAAGGGTGATAACAATGAATCTCTTGTAGATGTGAACCGAGAATTTTCCGGACTTTGAAGTCGCCTACGCACAGAGGAAATTACACTTTCAGAGTGGCATTTATCCTAACAGGATCTCTACAGAAAATTTTTAAATAAACTCGAGATGATAACAAATCATGAGAAAAAGCTCTCTCTTAATTTTTTTAAAATTCCGAGTGGTGCCTTCAAAGCGTAAATCGAAATAAATATTAAGATGAAAGTGAATGGTATTCCTTTAATATGCAAATGGATTGCTAAGTCAAGACAAAAAGAAAAGAAAATCTCGAATTTTCCAACCGAAATCTTCAGCAAGTAAATAATCATTTTAAATGTAAAGCGTTGGGAACCAAAAAACTCAACATCTTAAATCTTCAAAATTGTACAATCCCTGATTTAGGTGGACTTAAACCTTTTTCAATTCAAGACTTTAATATCAAAACATTAAATTTAAATCTCCAAATTTGCAGGCTGAAAAATACCAAAATTTTAAACATCCATTTCTAAGGTAGAAACCCCTCTGAACATTTAATCATTTTGAAGTTTGAATCCTCATTCTTATTATTATTATTATTTCCTGAGCTTAGACCGTAAGAGTCCCTGACGCTTGGGTGATACCGTTGCGTCCCCTTGTTTTTTTTATCATACAGAATTTCTCAAAACTTTAAGGATAAAATCGAATTATTTGTAAAAAATTCCGAATTTTCTCAGAAGTTTGAAAACTTATTCTAAATTTGAAAAAATATTAAAACACTTAAAACAAAATGTAGATTTCTGAAGCTTTCGAAATATTTTCTTGAAGTATTTTAAAGATTTTCAAAGGTTTCAAGATAAAATCATTTTTTTACGATTCCTGGAAATACTTAAAGTGATTATTGCTTTTCAAAAATTAATTCCAAAAGAATTTTTAATAGGGTTTCAAAAAATTACGAGAGATTTCGAAAATTGTCAAAAGCGAATCTGGAAAATTTTAAGACAGTTTTATTTAGGAATAATTCGATTAGTTTAAAAGGTATTTAGGAATTTCAGAAGTTTTTACCAGATTAAAAATACTATAAAACTTTTGAAGATTTCCGAAAATGTATGGAATATTTTCAAATTTATTTGAAACATCAAAAAGTACTAAAGATCATTTAAATTTTTCCTAAAATTTCAAAAAATCCTGTAAAATAAAAAAACCAAAATTCTTAGAAATTACAATTCTATAACCTTAGAGAAAATGAAGAAACTGAAAAATAGTTATTTCAAATTTTTATATTGCATTCAAAATTATAATTTGTCTAAAGTTCTTTCCTTCGTGACTGAAAAATCTTTTTTGGTTGAAAATTCAACAACTTTGTTGAAAATTACTCTTTTTGTTTTCAAAATTTTTGTGGAAATTTCATTATTTTGCATTATTTGGCTTAAAATTAGTATATTTTTTAGTTGCGGATTTAACTATTTTGTTGAAATTAGCTTTTTCTACAAATTCAACCGTTTTTATTTAAAATTAGCTATTTGGTAGAAAATTCATCTGTTTTGGAAAACATTTGATCGTTTTTGGTTAAAATACAACAGCTGGAAAGATCATCCTTTTTGGTTGAGGATTCAACTATTTTGTTTGAAAATTGTCCTTCATGTATGAATTCAACTGTTTTTGATTGAAAATGGAAATATGTTTTCGACTGAAATATCAAATATTATATTCTTCGTTAAAAAGTCATTTTTTAAATTAAAAATGTAACTATTTTGTTGAAGATCAACTTTTTTATTGAAATTTTGATTGGACATATCTGAAATTTAGAAAAATCGTTTTGAATTTTCTCAAAAATCTCATAAAAAATGATATTTATATAGCCTCATAAACAAATGAATAAATAAACCTGAAAAATTAATGGTTATTCGAAATTTTAATTTTTTTAATAAAAATTATTTATCCCCACAAATCGAAAAAGTACTCGTGCGCGTAGAGTGTGACTGTTGATGCTAGTATTATTTTTTTAATCTATCAAATCATGGAAATGGGTGAAACGGCCACGACCCAAATTACAGAACATTTTGTCAACGACCCTAATAAGATGAAAATAATAATTATTTTTATGTGGATTGGAAATAATGACCAGGGGAAGAATCATAAATAAATCATATAAATAAATTTATTAGTTGATTCTGAAGTGATAAAAAGGATATTAGAGAATGCTAAAAGGGTAAGAAACTTAAAATGACAAAAATGGACAAAGTAGGGTGAAGGGTCTTTAGAGTTATTTCTTTCATTAGTCAGTGTCTTTGCGTGACCAAGAAGAATTTTTCACCGGCAGAAGCAAAAGACAAACAGATTGGATTCAATCACTATATTTTTTTGAATATTTAACCTCATTTAGGATCTTTTACTCGATTTTTCAACAATAACTTCCAGTAAATTTGTTATATTATATATATTAACTAGCATTATCAATCGCGAGCTACGCGCGCGTATGGTTTTTTCGGTTGAAGGGAAACATAATTTTCAATACAGAATAAAAATTTAGATTAAATCTTTGTTTTTGTTTTATTGTTTATTTATTTTCAGAGTTATATAAATACAATATCCCTAAGAATCTTGAAAAAAGTTCCAAAATATTTTTGAAAAGTTCAGATATTTCAAATCAAAATGCCAGAAAAAAGTTCATCTTTAACCAAATAGTTGAATTTTTAAACAAAAAATATGAATTTTCAAGAAATATATGTTCCAATCCAAACAAATTTTAATTTTAAATCCAAAACAGTTTATTTTATGGAAGAAATTTCAACAAAATAGTTGCATTTTCAAACCAGCAAGTGAATTTTTAACAAAGCCGTATAACTTTTAACCTAGAAGTTGAATTTTCAACAAAAAATATAAATTCTCAACTACTAAAAATATAATAGTTGATATTAAATTTGGAGAATATATAATTTTTAATTAAAAAGTGTCGAATTCCTACAAAGGGACGAATTTTCAATAAAAAAATTTAATCTTCAACGAAAAAATATTTTGATTTTTTACCGCACAGTTGCAATTTTGTTAAAAAAGTATAAAATTACTACCAAAAGAGATGAGTTTTCAAAATAATTGTTGATACAAAATGAAAATTTCGATTAACTATTTATTTTTGAAGTTTCTTTGTATACTTGCTTTAAGGCTATATAGACATATTTTCAGACGTTTTTTGACAACATTAAAAAAAAATGTGAAGATTTCAAATATCTGTTAAAAAAGTATCTAGAAAATTTCTAAAGAATTTTTTTATCTTACGGAATTTGACAAAAGTTTAAGAAAAATTTGAGTCAGTTCAAAAGATATTTAGGACTTTTCAACGTTTGGAAAAAAATTAGAAATACTTTATAAATTTCCGCTAATATCTCAAAGTTTTAAAATATTTTTAATGTATGAAAAATTTGATAAATTCCTCAAAATCTTTCAAACTCGCTCGAATTTTTCCTAAAATTGTTCTCAAACCTTACAAATTCGTTTTTGTCAATTTTGGAAATACTTTTTAAAATTTTTTAAAAATATTCTCTTAAAATAAATTTTGTAAAATTAAAAATCATTCTAAATTTTCTCCGAAATCTTAGGAAATTAAGAAAAAATTATTTCTAATTTTTAGTTTAAAATTTAAAAAAATGAGTCATTTTAAATTGAAAAATCTTTGATTGGAAGATTTCAAGAATTAATAATATTTTAAATGAAGTATTGAAAAGTTGAAAACTAGGTTTTTTCACACCAAAATAGATAAAAATAGACTCTGAAATTGAAACCTTCGTAACTAAATAATTTCTATAATTCTGAATGGTTACAATTTAGGAGTTCTGAATTTTTATGTTGAATGTTGAATTAAATGTAACAATAATTTTATATTATAGAATTTCAGAAGCTTATGCTTTTCAAGTTTTAATTTAGTTTTTATTTCTAATGCTTTTAATCAGAAATTATGCAATTTAAAGTCCCTTTAATTTGAAATGATCCCGTTTTTAAGATTCTATGTAATATGAATTTATTCAACTTCGAAAATTTTGAAATTATCCTTTTTTTAATTTTAATCTGAAATAATTCAGTTTCGAGATTTTTGAATTTAAGATCTAATTTTTCAATGTTGACGGTTACTGGTTCAATATTTGTCAATTTGAAAACACTCAATTTAAAATGCTTTTATTGAACAATTGAACAAGTTCAATCCCTTTTCATTCAAATCAAAATATTCCCCCTTTTTCAAAATTTTAATCTGAAATCACTTAATTTCGAGATACTTCAATTCAAAAAAAAATTGTTTAATTTTGAACGCTTCAAATTAAAAGTGACGCAATTTCAACTCTTTTCAAACAAAACTGTCCAATTAAAAAATGTTCAGTCTGAAATTTTGTTTATTTTGAGAGCTACTGATTCAGTCATGTAATATTTTTCAATTTGAAACACTTCCGATTTCAATTATTCATTGTTAAATGTTTTATTTGGAAATAAACCAAGTTCAATTCCTTTTCATTTCATTCGAAATATTGTCCTCTTCAAAAATTTAATCTAGAATCCGAGTTGAAATTACTCAATTTCGAGATTGTTTAATTCAAAAGACAATTGTTCAGTTCTGAATGCTTTGAATTAGAAATGATAAAATTTGCAATCTTTTCTCATGAGACTGTCGGATGAAAAAAATTTACCCATAGTCTGAAAATTTTCAACTTATTGCTGGAGATATCGATACAAGAAACTAAAATGTTTTTTTTCAAGGTATCATCTCAGATATTAGGACGGATAAGCTATGGGAACTTGCTGAATCTATGGATTTAACCCAACACAACAAAATCTTGAACAAAAGCGATAGGTTTTTAGACACAGTTTTTTGCAAAAACTATGTGTACAGTAAAAACTTTCTCAGATACTATGGTGAATGAGGATGAGCACCATCCCACTTTAATAATAGATTACAACTGCGTGATAAATGACGTGCCTCATAAGTTTAAGGTAGGTAGTCTAAACCGCTTAAATTTAAAAAAGGAGAATATTCGTGTATATTTTCGAACACAGCTAATAAACTGAATTAGAAGGAGTTGTATAAGATTAATGATTCGGAGGGAGCGTGCAAATATCTTGCTGATGTAATATGTATTAAAGGAAATGTGTGTATCTGTTCCTACACTAAAGTGTAGCTTCCATGCCAGTCATTACCCTATCAAGTTTTCTAATACATTAAAAAACTATTCAAAAATCAAATACAAAATGATTAATAAAATGTACAGATCGGTTGCTGACATAGGCACTTTAAAAAAAAAATTTGAAAAATCATTTAAAAAATGGCCAAAGATGATCCTAAAAATTATTTGATATATGCAGAAAACTTTCTACAAAGTGATCCAGGGAAGATTTGGAACATAGCCTCAAACTTGAAAAATAAAACTAGGATTCCTGGAATCAAACTGTATCAGGGCTCTGAATTGTGTGAAGAAGAGGAGATTGTTGGACCTTTTGCAGAATAATTTGAGAGCACCTATATCGAAGTTGAAGATGTGATAAATGATAGATGGTGTGGTGACTTCGTAGGGAAAGGATCTCTTTGGGAACAATGAACAAATTACGCCTGCGCAAGTAGAAAATGCTAATTGAAAGATTACCAAATCAAAATACAGCTGGAATTTATAGAAAGCCTAGCTTTATTGTTAAGGACTGCTATCCAGTGTTAGTTGGCCCACTTACATATATTTACAACATTGCTCTTAAGAGTGGAATTCATCAATCACAATGGAAAGAAACCAAAGTGTGTCCAGTTTTTGAGGGTGGTGATAGATCTGATATAAAAAAGAATCGGCCTATTTTCATTGTAAACAACTTTTCCAAAATATTTGCGATGTGTATAGCTGATAATCTTATATCAGAACTAAAACCAACATTTAATCATGCGCAAAATGGGTTCGAGACGAAAAAATCTTAGGTGTACTTACTTGGATGAATTTACAGAGTATACCTCGGAAGCTCTAAAGAGTGGGGAGTAAGTTGATGTAGTCTATTTCAATTTTTCAAAGACTTTTGATATGGTGAAACACTGACTTGCATTGATGAAATGGTGTGACCTTAATCTACCGACCAATCTTGTTATGCTAATTGACAATTTTCTCAAAAAAATAGGAATCACTATGTTCAATTCGCAGGTCAATCTTCTAAAACTTATCAACCTGAATCGGGAGTCCCGCAAGGTTCCAATTTAGGACTGATTTTTTATGTTGCCTGCAGTAATGACATAACTGATACGATCTCATAAAAAATGATATAATATGCGGACGAATCGTTCGATATGAAGACAGTTAAGGGTATAAAACAAATGGGTGATTGTGTGCAGCTATAGAATGATCTAGACAATTTTTAGGAATGGTGTTTGAAGAATAAACTGACCCTTAATCTAGATAAAAGTTCAGTGGTTAGGAATTCTAGAACTGTGACACTTATAATCTTCAATAATAAAAATAATTGAACATTATCTTCGATAATGTTCAATTAAGTAGACTCGAATGAGTAAACAAGAACAAGTAAACAAAGTGTTTAAAGAGGAGGATATTTATCATGTAAGGGGTAGTTCATACCATATCCTTTATACACGGTTTGATATAATGTTATTGAAGGATAGAAGATCAGTCCATTACCTCGAACTGTTGTTCAAAATACTACAAGGTAAAATTCACTGTCCATTTACTTAATTTCGATTGCCTCCTCAAGCAAAAAAGTTATATATGGTTTATGTATAGTGGACAAGCCTTTCTACTATATTAAAACTGATGAGGCAGGTAATGCTTACAACTTTCCAGCGCAGGATATGTGTAGATTGATTAATGATGTGTGTAATACTCAAACAGAATCATTTTATTTGTTTAACTCTGCAATGAATGATTTCAACGTAGTTGCAATAAAATTCGTACAAAGCAGAAAGTGAAAACAAAATGAAAACTGTACTTGGACTCTATGAATTTTAAGAGTGATATGTAGACACATAATATGCACATAATATACTTATAAGCATATATGAAGGCAAAAAGAAACCGAGAAATTGGAATGACAATTGCTGGGATTTCAATAAATATGAATATGAACATGAATTATATGAATGTTGTGAGATTCTGATTTAAAATTTGTCAATTTCAAATGTTTTGATTTTAAATGCTTCTATTTGGAAATGAAATTTTTCAATTTTGACAACTTCTGATTCGTCAGCTCGAAACACAATATATTTTTTAATATTTAATTTTGAATGCGTTCATTTACAAATGTTACAAGATCATTTTACTTTATTTCCATTCAAAATATTGTCCTTTTTTAAAATTGTAATGTGCAATCATTCAATTTCCAGATTCTTCCATTCAGAATGAAATTGTTCAATTGTGAAAGCTGTGGATTAGAAATAATACAATTTCAACACTTTTCTCATAAGACTGTCAAATTTTAAAGATTTTTGGTCTGGAATTTTTCAGTTTTGACAGCTCTGATATTAAATTTGTCAGTTTCGAAAAAGTTCAATTTGAAATTATTTAAATCCTTTCATTGATGAATGACACCAGTTCATTTCCTTTTCATTCTAATCGAAATATTGTCCTTTTTTCAAAATTGTAATCTGAAATCATTCAATGTCGAGATTTTTCAATGAAACATAAAATTATTCAATTTTGAATGCTTCGAATTAGAAATGATACAATTCCAAGTCTTTTCTAATGGAACAGTCCAATTTAAAAAATGTCTAGTCTACAATTTTTCAATTTTGTGAGCTGCTGATTGAACAATTTTTCAATTTAAAACCGTTTCAAATTCGAATTATTCAAATTAAAATGCTTTTATTCAGAAATTATACAAGTTCAATTTCTTTTCAATTCATTCATAATATCCTCCTTTTACAAAATTTAAATGAGAAATTTTCAATTTTGAGATTCTTCAATTCAAAACAAAATTATTCAATTTTGAACACTTTGTATTATAAATTATTCAATTTCGACTCCTTTCTAATGAAATTGTGCAATTTTAAACATCTGAAATTTTTCAATTTTGTGAGCTTCTGATTTAAAATTTCTCAATTCCGAAGTTTTCAATTTTAGGTCCTTTTTTTTAGAAATGATACAAGTCTAATTTTTTTTCATTCTATATAAAATATTGTCCTTTCTAAGAATTTTAATTTGAAATCATTCAATTTCGAGATCCTTCAATTTAGAAATAATATAAGTTCAATTTTTTTCAATTCCATTTGAAATATTGTCCTTTTTAAGAATTTCAATCTGAAATCATTCACTTTCGAGATCCTTCAATTCAAAATAAAATTCTTCAATTCCGAACACTTTGAATTCGAAATGATACAATTTCAACTCCTTTCAAACAATTTCAAACATCTGAAATTTTCCAACTTTGTGAGCTTCTGATTTAATATTTCTCAATTTTAAATGCTTCTATTTAGAAATGTTACAAGATTATTTTCTTTTCTTTTGAAGAATTGTCCTTTTTTTCAAAATTGTAATCTGAAGTCATTCAATTTCGAGATTCTTCAATTCAAAATAAAATTGTTCAATTTTGAACGCTTTAATTAGAAATGATACAGTGTCAACACTTTTCTAATGAAATTTTTCATTATTAAAAATGTTGAGTCCTGCATTTTTTAAGATTTAGTGCATCTGATTCAAAATTTGTAAGTTTCAAACCCTCTCAATTTTAAATTACTCAATTTTGAATGCTTTTACCATAAAATTATACAAGTTCAATTCCTTTTCTTTCTATTCGAAATATTGCCCTTTTTCTCTAAATTTTATGCTAGATTAATTCAGTTTCGACATTTTTTGATTAAAAATAAAATTATTCAATTTTGAACGCTTTGAATTAGAAAAGATACAATTTGAACACTTTTCTGATGAAATTCCAATTCTTAAAATGTTTAGTCTTTTTGGTCAGTTTTGACAGATTCTGATTTAAAGTTTATCAGCTTCAAAGAGTTTCAATTTCTAATTATTTAATTTTATATGCTTTTATTTGGAAATGAGACTAGTTCATTTCCTTTGCATTTCATTCGAAATATTGTCCTTTTTTCAAAACTTTAATATGAAATCATTCAATATCGAGATTCTTCAATTCAAAAGAAAATTATTCAATTTTGGAAGCTTTATGGTAAAATTTCAACTCTTTTCTAATGAAAATGTCAAATTTTAAAAATATTCAGTTTGAAATTTCTTAAATTTGTGAGCTTCTAATTTAAAATTTGTAAATTTCAAACCCTTTCAATTTCGAATTATACAGTTGGTACTGTTAAGAGTGAGAAAAGAGAGTAAGAGAATTCAGCTTTGAGGATTGTACACATACATGAATATAACGAATTATAATTAATTAATTATAATTATAATTATTAATTATAATTAATTATTAAAATTAAACTATGATTCTTTTAATTTTTTTTCAAGCACTTTCAATTCTAAATTATTCATTATTGTTTCAAACATTTTTAAGGCTCTTAAATATTTAAAAATTGGTTCAATAATGGATTTCTAAGTTGTTTATTTTCTTAATGTTTATTTTTAAAGCCTAATTGTTTCAGGTACTTTCACAAATAAGAGGGGTCTAATCGATCTCGAAAAAAGGCTCGAATTTAGTGAAATTTTCCACAATCAAGAGAAGGATTAATCTTGTTTTTTGTCCTCTAAAAGGTAGCAAAGATCTCTTTTTTTCCTTTAAGAGAAGACCCGAGGGTCCAGCCAATCCGTTCTCGGGACGATTGAGAGTTATTGATTCCCAAAATTCTCGAGGTGAACATCCAAGTAAGAATTATTTTCATATTGATGAAAAGCCGTATAATGCTGAATTATATCAGTAACTGGAAATTTCTGAAGATTAAACGAGCTTTGAAGATGTTTCGAAATATTCGTCCCTCTCAGAATTCCTTGTTGGGAGATTGTATCGGTCGAAGGTAAATTTCCTTTCAAACTTCGAAAAATTGAATTGTCGACCCTCGCTGAAACCTCTTCACAACCAATTTAGCAATTTTCCGTGCACAAAATAACCAATAAATAAAATAAATGGAATAATATGTAATACAATGTATAGACAATAATTTAGTTTCAAAAGTTCACTTAGATAATTTCGAATAAACTAGAAAAAAAACACATAAGCGATTATTATCCTTTTCATCTTACTTAATTTTAAATAAAGATACTAAATTACTAATCATTTGAAATTAAGAGCTTAATTTCTGAATTCAAATAATATTTATTCGAAATAACCGATTTTTTGTGAAAACTCTATCAAACCCTATCATTGTTCAAATTTTTTAAATATTCTTCGAATTATAAATTTATTTGTAATTATCAGTAGCAATTTCAGATGAAGAACAATAGCCTGGCATAACAAAAACCTGTTTAAGATTATAAATACTCTATTAAACCTCATTGGTTTTGTTCAAAGTAACCAATTTTCGGTGGAAAATGGGAAGATAACCTAAAATTGTTAAAAAATTCTTCATCTCCTTATAAATTGAATGGCTTTTTATTAAAAGTACGGATTTCCGGTATAAAAAGCCAACAAATCCAAAAATTATCAATTTAATAACTGTGAATCATAATATCTGAAGAATAATGATAATAGCTGAAAAATCTTATGATTTTTTAATTCGCGAAAATACCAATCTTTGACGAAAAACACTAACGCAATGTAACAAAATATTGTTCTAAATTGCAAATATTCTTTAAAATTGAATGAAAAATAACTATTTTTAGGCATAAAATGTGAACATAACCTAGAATTGTTTCTAAATTTCAAATCTTCCTTAAAATCTATACCCATTTCCGATGAAAAACGAAAACGCAACCTAAAATTATTTAAAAATTCTTTATCTTCTTTGTACTTGGATGATTTTTTTATTGAACGTGCCGATTCCCGTTATAAAACACCAACAAATCCAAAAATTGTGAATTTTATAACTGAAAAATCTTATGAAATGTTCAATCAAAAATTCAAATTTTCGACGGAAAACACTAACACAGCGTAACAAAAAATTGTTCCAAATTGTAACTCTTCTTTAAAATTTAATTATTATATTCCTTCGAATCTAATAATTTTGTAAACAAAAATGGAAATAATTTTCCCGGCGAAAAATGCTAACGTAGAATAACATAAAATTGTTCAGAAGTGTAAAGTTTCTTCAAAATCGAATTATTTCTGTTTAAAATAAGCGATTTCCTGTGAGAAATGTTAACATAAACCTAAAACTATTTAATAAATGCCAGTCTTGTTCTAACTATAATGATTTTTGTTTCGGAATATCTATTTTTGGTGCAAAACGCAGACATAACCTGAGATAGTTCAAAAATCGTGAACCTTTAAAATCTGAAGATTTTTGTTTGAAAAACCATATACTGTAGAAAACGCTAATAAAAACGGAAAACGCCATTTCTTGGAAAATTTTTAATCTCTGAAATCCTGTAATTTGTGATTAAAATTACTCATTCCCAGTATAAAACGCTAATATAAGCTGAAAATATTGGAAATGGGAAATCTTGATCATGATTTTTGTTTGAAAATGACAATTTTTTGTGAAAATGCTAGTATAACCTAAAATTGTTAAAACATGTGAATCTTCTTTGAAATCTGATTTTTTCAAATTAAAAATACCAGTTGCCGACAATAATAGTAACATAATCTAAAATTGTTGAAATATTCTGAATCTTGTTCAAATTATAATGGTTTTTGTTCTAGAATACTCATTTTTTGCGTATAAGGCTAACTTAACTTAAAATTGTTCAAAAATTATCAACCTTTCAAATCTAACTACTTTTGCTCAACAAACGCTCACAAAATCAACAAACGTAATTTGTTGAAAAATTTTTGATCTTTCAAATCCAATAATTTATGATTAGAAATATCCATTTCCGGTTTAATACGCTGAAATAACCTACATTTTTCAATTTTTACATTCTCATCTCGAGAAGGTATTAGATTTGTGTAAAATTTGACCACCTCCCCCGGTGTTTTCCAAGTTTTGAGACCCCCTGAACCCAAAAAACAGGTTTTGACGAATATGTCTGTATGTATGTATGTATGTCTGTCTGTCTGTGAGCACGATATCTTTCGAAAGAATTGATCGATTCGATTGTCCTTTGGTATACTCCTTTAGTCTCCTAGACTAAAGGTCAAGTCTGTTGGCCAGCCATTTTGGATGAAAATTCAAAAAGTGAGAGCATTTTGATAATTTTTGAGACTATCTGTTACAACACTGCTAAAGGCTGGTGACCTTCTCAGCATAAAACGTAAACCAATTTTGTGACTCTCTCTGTTTCCATTCCTTGGCCCCCCCCCCCCCCCCCCGTATGCTTGAGGTAAGGGAACTATGACAAACTATGCACGTAAAGAACAAGATATTCTATGTATACCTGAGACATAGAAAAAGGGTTGCGAAAGTAGAAACATAGAAAATGAGGTGTTGAAAGGCGGTTTTGAAATATGGTCAGGAGTAGATAGTGAATCACATTGTACTCAAGAGGTCGATTAGATTATGAATGAAGAAGCAAGACAGGATCTCAAAGATCAAAGATGTATCGACCAGGTTGCTGTGGGTTAGAATGCAGGTAGGAATCAGAAGATTGTTTATCAAAGCATGCTACGCCCCAGTTGAAAGTAATCAGAGAAATGTCAAAGAAGCCTTCTGGGACACTTTAAATGATACAATAAGGGGTCGTGCATAAATTACGTAAAACTTTTTGGGGGGAGGGGGGTCTAGCTTAGTGTTACATAATGGTGAAAAACTACAGGGAAAAGTCGGAAAAAGCGTTACATATGAGGGGGGGGGGGGCAAAATTGTCGGAAAATTGCGTTACGTAATTTATGTACGACCCCTAAGTACTAGCGATCATGGTGAAAGAATCATTCTGCTAGGAGATATGAACGGGCGGATCAGCGTCCAACGTGAGAATACAGATACAGTAAGGGTGCTAAGTAACTCTGGGGAACCAACAAGAAAAAATTGTAGCAGGGAAAAATTAGTAACCTTGTGCTTAGAAAAGGTCCTATTTATTACAAATACTTAGTTTAGACATAAAATTGTCCACATTTGCATCTGATGTGAAGGAAATAACCGCAGTATAATTGACTTCGTTATTGCGGATGAAAGACTAAGAGAACTTGTCAAAGATGCAAGAGTCATGAGAAGTTCCAAATGCAATACTGATCATTACCCTTTAGTCACCAAAATAAATTTAGGGCTGGGATGGAGAAGAAAGAGAACCAAACAAATGAAACAAACGCGCGAACAAGATTGAAAATTTACAGGAACCGCAAGTGCGGATAGATTTTTAGAATAAGTTAAACGAACGCATAAATAGGGCAACTTGGGAAGCGCTTATAAGCAATAAAGATATTGAGGGCGCATGAAGTATGCTACGGGATATCATTGCTAAAACTGCGAAAATTGACGTAAATAGAACAAAAATCATAGTGTTCGAAGAAAAGTGTGATAAAACAATGTGCGACATTGTTCTAAGTGATGAGAAATTAGAACAAGTTGATACGTACATATATCTAGGTAGCCTATTCACTAGTGACGAGAAGGTATATGGGGAGATATATAGGCGCATAAACGAGGGTCAGAAGGTTATCGGTAGAGCAGAGTCCATTCTCAGAAGTAAAAATATATCAAAAAATCTAAAATGGCAATACATAATTCTATATTCGTACCGACTGTACTATACGGTAGCGAGACACGGAGCTGGCAAGAAAAGGACAGGAGTAAAATTGACGCGATCGGCATGAAACCTCTGCACATAATATGCGGGAAAAAACTGATGGACAAAGTCCGAAACGAGACAATTCTCAAAGAATGTGGTGCAAAAGAGACAATAGAGACAGGAGAGCTTGCATGAAAAAATGCATGGACGTGAAGGAAGCTAGAGAAGTATGCCAGAACAGAAAAGTGTGGCGACAAATAGTTTATAAAAAGAATGGGAGTAGAGTGAATGACGCCTGAAACAAAAGACCTTGGATACTAATGGACCCAAGTGGGGAACCACACTTAACAATTTTGTGAGGCTCTTTAGTTGGGGTGATCGCTAGAGAGATTGATCAGCAACCTAGGTCGGAGCAGTGTCGCGGAACGAACGTGTTATTTAAATAAATAACACGAATATTCTAGATCAATCTAAAAAATCTAAATCTGCTTCCCCACATTACTATTTTCCAACCGAGCGATTCACGCCTACCCCGAAAGGGAAATGGCTCAACTGTATAATAATAATTAATGCTCATGGTACTTGAAAATTCGAACAATTTATTCTATTTTTAGATTCTCATCCAGAGACGATATTAGATTTGTGTAAAATTTGACCCCCCCTCCCGTTTTTTGTCAAATTTCCCTTTTTCAATAAACATTTAAGAATGTATCATTAATATGTCCCAAAAACGACTTAGATACTTTTTTTCGCCCCTTTTCAGATAGTTGGAAAAAATCTTTCTGATTGTATGTTTTTTCAGAAAGATACGGAAATATACGTTGGAGTGAAGAAATTTTCTTCTTCATTTTAAATCAAATACAAATTTATTAATTTTCATCTGAAGAACATAGAACATAAGATATGGTCGTTGCGAAGCGCGACAATCAAATAGCGAGCCGTAAGCGCGCTAAAACTTTTAAGTTTCTATTATACGATGAACAGGAACGAACGTGGAGCGCGAGGTTTACATGATTTTCAAGCTAAATATCGAGCGCGAAGCGCGAGTGCCTTGATGAGAATGTGTTCCTTAAGGTCGATAGAACCTTAAGTAAATTAGTTCTTTTTATGTAAAACGTACTAATTATAACAAAAGCAAGTCATAACGATGAAGCTTACTAAGAGATTATTAGCCCACGAAGCGCGCAATAGCGAGCACACGAAGTACGAAAACCCTGAGGAACCGAGCTTAAAGCGTGAGGCAAATGTGTCCGAGCTCGTAGCGCGAGGTGAATACGTTATCGACTACGAAGCGCGAGATCCAACAGGTGCGCGCCCTAGGCGCGCTCAAACTTGCTAGCGAAGCGAGCCGGGCGCGGTGAGAATGTGCCCGCGAAGCGCGCAGATTTTTTGGGTACATTTTATGAAAGTGAATAATCTTGGGGAAAAAAAAGTGAAAACCAATTTTCGTGAAAATATAATATTTCAAAAAATGACGAAAAATGCAATTTTGTTCATTTGTACCTTGAATTACATAAAAAATTGTTTTCATCTATTATTGTGAGCGATCTTTTTAATAAACTAAGGAAACATGTACATATTTTTAAGTTTCGAACAAAACCTGTTTTCTATTTTTTACACGCGATCCGTAAAAATATTTTTAAAAAGTTAATTTTGTTTCAAAGTAAACTTTATGGAAGTGAATAACCTCAGATGAATAAAAGTGAGACACAATTTTTTTGTCGAAACACGATGTTCCGAAATTTTTATGTAAAATTTGACTCAGTCGGTTTTAATCAAATCTCCACGTTTTGAGATCCCCTGAGTCAGAAAAAATGATTTTTAGGAAGGTGTCTGTCTGTCTGTTTGTAGTCTGTAGTCTTTAGGCACGATAAATGTAGAAAACATGATCAGGTTGGATTGAGCTTTGGCACACT
This sequence comes from Andricus quercusramuli, assembly GCA_932178445.1. NCBI lineage: Eukaryota > Metazoa > Arthropoda > Insecta > Hymenoptera > Cynipidae > Andricus > Andricus quercusramuli. Next base: position 334,830 of record CAKNXH010000189.1, read on the forward strand.
TTTTTGAAGCTTGAAAGAAAAGGACGAGTTCGTTAGCTAGCTATTTTGGATGAAATTCCAAAATATTAGAGCATTTTCAAAAATTCTTAACACACTTTTCTATAAAAAGAAAATTATTAGACTTATAGCTTTTTAAAAACTCTAAAAAACCTACGAAAATGAAAACTGTAAGCCAAATAACGCACTATATGAAAAAAGTCATGAGAAGAGAAACATTGCTTTTTGAAAGTCCCACGAGACTAACAGAACAACTTTTCGAATTTTATTGAAAAATCGATAATTCAAATTTCGCCCAAAAATAATGAAAAATCAATAGTTCCATTTTGCGACCAAACTATGCTAGACACGAAAGAAGATGAATTGACAAAAATTGTGCACACAACAAATATCTACAAATTTTTCATCAATCACTTTTTTATAGGACACGTAGTTTTTGTTTCATTCGTAAAAAACAACATTGAAATTAAAAATATATTAAATTTTTGCATACAAAACACAAACTACGAAATAAAAATTTATACAAAACTTGTTTATCCAAAAAAAGAGCAACAACTTTGTTATGAATCATTTTTTCATAAGATGCGTAGTTTTTGTTTCAGTCGTAGAAAATGACATTACAAATAAACAAATTAAATATTTGGAAAGACACAAAGTGCAATAAAATGTTTGATAACAAAATCGTTTTTAAATTAGATCTGAACTTTTGCTTTTAACCTGTTTTTCTCACGAGACACGTGATGAGAATATGTTCGTTAAAGCCAAAGGAGCTTTAACAAAAGAGAATTCACAATCACTAAATTTCGGTTGTCCACGGTTTGACCTTTCATTTTAAAAGTCCTATGCAAAAATGTGGAGAAAGTACAATAAACTAACGCGAAGCGCGAGGTAAATACATTATCGAGCGCGAAACGCGAGATAAATCTATTATTGAGCGTGAAGCGCGAGATCCAACAGGTGCGCGCCCTAGGCGCGCTCAAACTTGCGAGCACTCTTTTTAATAACTAAAGTACATACTGAAACAACATGTACGTATTTCCTCAGTTTATTAAAAAGAGCATTTAAAAGAGAAGAAATATAAAATAAAATGTTTTGCAACTCTAGGTAAAAATTAACAAAAATGCCCAATAGTGAGAAATTAAATTTTTGTTTTAATTTGTCATATTGCGACGAAGAAACTTTTCAGTGCTATACCAGTGAACCTAATCATTTTGAGTTTTTTTCGGCCCATGCCCTAATAAACAATAATAATAGTATATTACATCACAAGTAGTGTTGGACAGGTCTTTGCGGGGAGATCAATGTTTGCAGGACGAGATGTAAAAACATGACTAAAGGCAATGGGTTTAAAAATGGGTTCAAATCGCCCTTGCGAACATTGAGCTCCACGTGAGGATCTTCCCAACCTTCCGAGTGATGTAAGATATTTTATTTGAAATTAGTCTTTTATGCGACTGCAGGGCCGTCTGAAAAGAGAGTCGTGATGTTTATAATATCTTTGGTCCTAAAAGCATACGACCGATGCGACGTGGCAGTCATCTGCTTGTTTGGGATTGGTAATCTCGCATGGCGCGAATTTCGAAAATGATTGAGTCCGAGCTAGAATATAATCTGTTTGTGTGTATGTGTGTGTCTAAAGCAAAATTAGACTACTCTTAGTATCACTGTGTGGTGGCGTACGTAACTAATAATATTACAGCAGGCTTTGTAACGCTCACTTTTTAGGGGGTGATACAGGCTCGCAACACGGTGATTGTGAATAAATATATTTAGGAAATAAGTACAAGTATTGGACCAAGATAAATTTTTCCTCTTTTATAAATTGAAGTAGAATTTATCGCTACAAAAATTGAAATATGTTAAAAGAATAATTTAGAGTGGAATAGCAGCCGAAAGCAATGCCAGCATCTCAGAAATGTTATTAAGAATACCTCATCGCTTTACATTTGTGAGAAACCTTCGTAATACTTCATGGCGTCGAGTACAAGGTTGTGGTTGCACCTGAGAAATGGAAGAAAGAAAAATGCAAAAGAGAATTAAAAAATCTAAAAAAGAAGAAAAATGAAAAAAATTGAAAAAAAAAAACAAAAAAAGAAGAGAAATATTTCTAACTAGATGTTCCAAGGGAAAGAAAAATTCTTTTTATGGTAAAACAGTCCTGCATTTTTCCCACATTGAAAAAATATTGCAGAGGTCACGAAAGTGGTCGAATGTTAAAAAAAATACCAGTTTGATCAGCTATTTAATTTCATCTCTGACCAATTTAATTTTCAATAAACTCAATTCATCATTATTTGAAATTTTCTAATTTTTTCATATTTACAAACAATTTCTAAGTCAGCAATCGAAAACTGATGTTTCGATTTGAAAGTCAAATTCCACTCTATAAATTTTTGGTTCAACTTATGAGAATTATTTGAAATGCCTCTAGTAAGGGTAGCTGCAAAATCTAATTTTCAAAACAAAATTTATTTATTATTCTCAGGACGAAAAGTGAATAATATGGATTAATAATGTGACTAATATTTTTTTAATTTACTCGTTTTATTGATTCGAAATGACTATAGAAAAACTCAAGGGAATTTAACAGAAATTGATGAAATGCTTAGGAATTCGAGATGAGTTTGAAATAATTAAGGATAAGTTGAATGAAGCTTTAAGAAATTTAACAGGGAAAAAACATTAAATTTGGAAGAATTCAAGTAAATTCAAGTAAAGAAAAACCTTTTGGGCTGCGAACTCAACTAGTTCCATGTTAATTCTTTTTTTTATACATTTTTTATAAATAATCTTTTCACTTAAATATTCATCACTTTGGTTAAGAATTGAACTACTTAATTGAAGACTAGATTTTTTTGTCAAAAATTACTTTTTTAACTGAAGATTTAAGTATTTATGTAAAAATTAACTTTCTTGTTGACAATTCATAATTTCTGGTTGCAAATGTCACTATTTTGTTAAAAATTTGTATCTTTTTTTTGTTGAAGAATAATTTTTTTAACAGAAGAATCAACTCTCCCAATTCGAGTTAAAGATTTACGTATCTTCTTAGTTGTAAATTCAACTATTTGGTAGCATTTTTATAGTTGAAAAAAGTTGTTGTGGACAAATAAATTTTGAGTCTACATTATTCATATTATGTTCACTTGCCGTAAACAGAAAATTGAAGTATTTGGTTAAAAATTAACACAATGATTTTTTCAACTGAAAATAATTGAACTATTCCAATTTAGGTATGTAGAAAATTTATCTTTTTTGCTTTTGTTTTGAAAATTCAACTACTTGGTTAAAATTTGAACTCTTCTGTTGAAAATTTATATTTTTCTTTGTTGCAGATTCATTATTTTAGTTGAAAATTCTTCTTTTTGGTTGAAAAGTTGAATATTGTGTTAAAAGATTGCTTTTTTGATAGAAAATTTATTTTTTTAACTGAAAATTCAATTATTCATGTTAAAGGTAAATTAGTTGAAAAGTCATCTTTTTGGGCGAAACTGTATCTCTTTGGTTATGAATCCAACTATTTTTGGTTGAACGTTAATCAATCGTTAATAAGTTATTGCTTTAGATTGAAAATGCAACTATTTTGATAAAAAATTCAATTATTTTCATCAGTTTTGTGGAAAATTCGCATTTTCGTCTTGAAAATTCATCTCGTTTGGCTACAAATTGGATCTTTTTTGTTGAAAATGCCACTTTTTTGTTGAAAAATCGTTCTTTTTGTTCGGAAATTAATTTTTTTTCAATTCAATATTTTTAACCATTTCATTTTTGGTTCAAAATTCAACTTCTCAACTGAAAATGTATCTTTTCCACATAGAAATCCATTTATTATGTTGAAAAGTTGTATTTTTTTTGCCGAAAATTATGTTGTTGGTTGAAAATTCATCTATTTGGTGAGGAATTCATCTATTTTGTTTAAAATTTCTTCAAGTATTCTGTTTAAAATTTGCTTTTTCCCTGAAAAATTAAATTTTTAACTGCTAGTTCAACTATGTGAAGTGGGTCATTTTGATCTGAAGTTGATGTGTAATGAGAATGATATGCAATGGTTTGATAACCCGCACTTTACTGTGACTGAAAATTGTTTATAAAATGCAAAAGAAATTATCACCTATTCAAATTGTAAGGAATATTTTTCTCATCATTGTAAAAAAACGAAGGATGAAAAGGAATCCGAGCAGAGTCGAGAAGAAAAACAAAGACCTTCATTAAAATTTAGCTTTTCACTATATCAGAGGGCACAATGGTCTAACCAATGTCGGTTCTTACTACTGTTGTATACCTTTGAGACGAGAAAACAACGAAGGTTTCCTTGCCTTGTCCCTTCCTATTCATTATTATTTTCCTCTTTTCGTCCACCTGGTTACTATGGAGACGAATGAGAGAGAAAATCGAAACCCTATATCTCACGGGTACATAATGAATATTATGCTTATGTGATGGAACATTGATGACTCTTCCCCTTTTTTAATGTCTTTAAAAAATATTCAAGAGATTGAAAGAGTGATGAAAAATTGATTATAAGCACACTAAATAACAGTTTTCTCGATCCCTCTAAGCTAGCTACAAATAAATTTTCAGAAGAGCATTTAAAATCGTATCTGTTTTCACAATAGGGTCGTCCATAAACTACGTTACCACCGGCCCCCCTCGTTGTCGATCGTAGTTCTGTCTTATGCACCCCAAACCCGAAAAGTTACGTTGTCCAAAAATCTCTCAAAACTGGAGGAATAGGGTGATTTTCCACAAAAATAGGGCAAAGGTAGGGGCGTAAATTCTTTTGAATGAAATTAATGTGAGGACCGGATATTTTATTCAATACGGAAGACTACCAATTCCTAAGCTTTCAAGTCGGAATATATTGCATTTTCAACAAACTAGTTGCACTTTTAACCAAAAAAGATTTTCCAACAAAATAGGTGAATTTTTAAACCTCAAAAGACGAATTTTTAACAACAACAAAACTAATTTCGAACAAAACAGTAGCATTAATAATCAAATAGTTTAACTTTCATGCAAGAAACAATTTATTTCCTATCAAGAGAGACAAATTTTTATCCAAGAAAGATTACTTTTTTATCATAAAAGATGAATTTTTAATCAAAAAGGACGAAATTTTATGAGAACAGTTGAATCATTCACCCAAAAAGTTGACTTTATCAAAAAAGTTCAATTTTCAACCTACATGCACTTTTAAACAAATGGTCGAAGATTTCGAACAGAAAAGATAAAATTGTATACCATAAATAATGAATTTTCAACCAAGTGGTCAAAATTTTAAAACTGAAAAGATAAAAATTCAAGCCAAAAGGTATTGAATTTTCAACCCGAAAAAATGGATCTTCGACAAAACAGTTCATTTTATACCCAGAAAAATGAATTTTGTACGATAAATGATGAAGTTTCTACCAAAAGACGAATTTTTGACAAAATAATTTAATTGTATACCAAATAGATGAAGTTTTAATCAAGAAAGATAAATTTCAAACCAAACAGTAGATTTTTCAACCAAAAAGTACGAATTTTTTCAAAAATAATTAAATCCTCAGCCAAAACAGATTAATTATCAACCGAACATTTGAATTACCAACCAAAAAGGAAGACTCTTCAACCAAGGAAGATACATTTTCAACCGAGAAATATGACTTTTCTACCATAAAAGTTGTATTTAATAACGAAAAGAACGAAATTTTAACAAACCAGTTAAATTTCCATCCAAAAAAGACTATGTTTTCAGAAGACAGTTGAATATTCAACCAAAAAATTGAATTTCTATAAAAAAGGTTCATTTTTAAGCCAAAAAGATTTCTACTATAGAATATGAATTTTCTACCAAAAGACAAATTCTTCCAAAAAAAATAGTGGAATCCTGATACACATAGATGAATTTTCATTCGAGAAAGATGAATTTTCACCCAGAAATTTTTTTTTTTTAACGAAAAATGGAATTGTCAAAATTTTTAGTTTAAAAAATCAATACAAAAATAATTTTTAACCCAAGAATATTGACTTAATACTTAGCCTGGAGGTTCCTTTTAGACCCTAGTTGAACGCACTGAAAGGATTTTTCGTCCAGATCAACATAAATCAACTTACTACTAATTTTTGCCTTTTTTCAAATTACTTTTTTTCAAAATCACGAAAAATATTGATTTTAGAAAAAAATGTTGTTTGAAAAATGTCTAGATCTCGCCGAAACACATTTTTTATATAATCATACTTTTTTCTAAAATCAATATTTTTGAAAAAAATAACAAAAATGAATCTTCAGATTTTTTTTTGCCGTTCGCCGTTTCAACCAAATAGTTTAATTTTCAACTAGAAATTTTTTTTTACCAAAAAATGGTATAGTCAAAATCTTTAGTTTAAAAAATCAATTGAAAAAACAAATTTTCAATCTGTTAAATTAGACTAAAAGAGACGAATTTTGTAACCAAAAAATAAGAATTACCAACAAAATAGTTAAGTCCTTAGCCAAAACCGATTAATTTGCAACCGAACGTTTGAATTTTCAACCAAAGAGGATGAATTTCCATCCAAAAAAGATAAATTTTCAACCATGGAAGATGACTTTTCTACCATCAATGATAAATTTTCTACCAAAAGACAAATTTTGAACAAAATAGTTGAATCCTGATACACATAGATAAATTTTCAATCGAGAAAGATGATGTTTGAACCAAATAATTGATTTTCAACTGGAAAAGATTTTTTTCAACCAAAAATGGAATAATCTGAAATTTTATTTTAAAAAATTAATAATGAAGCGAGTTTTAAACCTGTTGAATTAAACTAAAAGAACAACATTTTTTTACCAAATAGTTTAATTTACAATAAAAAATATGAATTTTCAACAAAAACGATCATTTTCACGCAAATAGTTTAATTTTATACCAATTTGATCAATTTTCAAGCCAAAGAGTCGGATTTTCTTCAAAACCGATCAATTTTCAACTGAAATGATGCATCAATTATAGAATTTAAAACAAAAATTAGTTAACCTTTAAACCACGTAGTTAATTTTTCAAGCAAAAAAATACGTAATTACAACGAAATAGTTGAATCCTCAACGGAAAAAAATTTTCAACTGAACCTTTGAATATTTAACCGAAAAGAATGAAAGATTAAATTTCTACAAAAAAAAACGAATTTTTAACAAAATACATGAATTTTCAGTCAAATTGTGGAATTTTCAACTACAAAAGATCAATTTTTTCAAAATATCATGCTCTCGCAAAAAATAGAATGGTTCCTTTTCCAATTTGAAAAATTAACTCCATAAACAAAATAAAACGAATTTTCGAACAAAGAGATGACTTTTCAAATAAAATGATGTATCTTTAACAAACAAATAATTAATTTTCAACAAAAAAATTCAATCCAAAAGATGATTTTTTAACCAAGATGATTGATTTTCTAAAAGCGCAATAGTTAAATTTTCAAGAAAAGAGATGAATCTTCAACAACAACAAAATTATAACAATGTAGTTCAACTTCAAACCGAGTATATTTTTGATGTTATGGTTTTCACCAGATAAATTGTATTCAATAATTTGATGTTGATTGTTTTTTTTTTGTCTACTGGTTAAGATCAATATTTTGTATATTGATTTTTATTTCTAAATTGTGAAAAAATTGCTCTCAAGCTCCGCTGGGATCCGAACCCAGGTCTTCCAGATTGCTCGTCTGGTGGTTTTCAATTTATTAAAAATAAAAATCAATATACACAATATTGATTTTAGACCAGTAGACAAAAAAACAATCAACATCAAATTATTTTCTTTTACCGAGAATAAATTTTATCTAAGTTTTTAACGTTATTCCAATTACTCCCCCCTCCCCCTTTTACCGACCGTAGATTTTCGCGCGACCACCCCCCCCCCCCCCGACCTTTAAATTGGTAATGTAGTTTATGGACGATCCCTAAATTATGTCAAACCCATATCGACCTATTATGTAATATTTTCGTATTAATTAATCTGTTTACCGAAGCCATAGTGCAAATCAGTTTCAAATCCCCTTACGTAACTTTTGAATAACAGCTTTATAATGAATGTATTAGTCAGTGATGGGAAGTAGCTAGTTTCATTTTTTTGGTAACGAAGTAACCTTTGGAAATGAGTAATGAATTGATAACTGGTTACATTTTTACAGTGACAGTAACTATAAAAATCGTTAATTTTTTTGTTGCTTTTGAGATATTCTTTACTATGGCAGGATATTTAAAATGTTATAAAATCTGTAGAAGCACTTTCAGAAGAAAAATTGATTTTAAAGTTGTATATTAAATTTTTCGTTGAAAATTTTTTTTTTTTTTTTGTAACCTAAAATTTAAGTACTCCTGTTAAAGATTCTTCATTTCAGTTGAAAATTCATCTCTTTCTTTGAAAATATGATTATTTTTGTTTCAGGGTTCATCTTTTTCGGTTGAAAATTTTTTTATTTGGTTTAAAATTGAATTATTATACTGAAAATTCAACAATTGCTGTAGGAAATAATTGTATTCAATTGAAAATTCAACTGTTTTTAATTTTAAGTCAAAATCATTTTTGGTTGAAATTTCAACTATTACATTTTTCATTGAGAATTAATTTCCTTTTGTTGAAAATTGCATTAATCCATTTTTTAAAACGTTTTTCAGTTGAAAATTCATGTATACAAAAGTAGAGAAAGGAAGGAAGTTATAAATCTTCCAGAAGTGGGAGTTGGAACTTGAAAAATCTAAAGAAATACTTGAAGAAAGAAAAAAACTGAATTTCAGACCCATAGCAATTCACTAAGTAAAAAGAGTGAGTTAACACATGAAGTTAGCTGATAAGCCTTTTTATTCGCCATCTGATTGGCTGTCGAGTCACGTGAACGTTAATGCCACTGATTGCCAGCGAAATTCAAATTGTCATTCGTTTCGTTTTTTCTTAATATTTACTTAGTGACTAAAATTAGAAGTTGAAATATTTTTAAGCTGTACAGAATTTGTCATTGTTAATCATAAAAAAATCTGCGTTCTTATGTTTCCAGTTTTATTTCTAAAATATTATACATCAGACTCAGGTACCTTTCACACAATTTCATATCAGTAGATTGCATGCAGAAAGTCCACAAGAGTGTAAGAGATGGAGAACAGTCTGTCCTTTTCGTTCCTGTGGGCAATCTACATGCAATTTGCTGATCTGCAATCGTGTGAAAGTGCCCTTAATAATAAGTAATTCAAAATCATTTGTCATGCGTATTTAACTTAGGGTGAGTGAGTGAGATGGTTATGTTCTCTTCCCTAATTGATCGTGATTTTCCCTGGAGATTGGTGATTGGCCGTTCTTTTTGGCGCTCAGTAATTGGTCAAAAGCGAAAACTACCACGTGATCATCATGAATTTCATCTGTCGGAGGAGTGAGGACAGGCGATCGCGAAATGGCGCCCGGTGAAATACATGGTGTGCGGTCTACTTGTAGTACTTAAAACAGTTAAATTTTCAAAGAGGGGAGTTCAAAAAAATTAATTTTTAACAAAGTTGTTCAATTTTCAACCAAATAGTTGAATATTCAAAACAAAAAGATGGATTTTTAACAAAATAATTCAATTTTCAACCAAAGATATGAATTTTGAACTAAAATAATATATCTGCAACAAAAAAAAAAGTAATTTTTAACTTATTAAACCAACTTTCAATCAAGTAGTTCAACCAAAAAAGATGAATTCTTAACGAATAATGTCATATTCGATATTTCGATATTTGGAAGCATTTTTGATGTTTTAAATTTAAATGATAGACAAACTAAAGTTTTAATTTTGGTCAATTTAAGAATAAAAATTTACAAAAAAATATAAAATTACAAAATAATACAAAAAAGTTTGAAAATACAATTTCAAATCAGACAAATTAAATTTCATATTTAAAATGGTAATTTTTCGAGATAGAAAAGGGAAAAAAGAAATTCTGACAAATTCAAATCAGACAAATTAAAAAGAGGGAGCATTTGTAAATTTTGATATAATAGACAAACTAAATTTTTCATTTTGATCAATTTAAGAATATGAGTTTACGAGAGATAAAAAATAATACACAACATTTTTAAATACAATAAAAACCCAGACAAATCGAATTTTGTATTTGAAATGGTAATTTTTCGAGCTGGAAAAGGGAAGGGGAAATTCTGACAAATTCAAGTCAGACAGGTTGAAAAGAAAAAGCATTTTTTATTTTTTAAATAATAGACAAACTAAAGTTTTCATTTTGGTCAATTTAAGAATAGAAATTCACAAAAAATATAAAATTACAAAGTAATACAAAAAAGTTTAAAAATAAAATGTCAAATCAGACAATACAAATTTTGTATTTAAAATGGTAATTTTTCGAGCTGGAAAAGGGAAGGGGAAAATTCTGTCGCACCCTATCCACTTCCCAGTTTTATGCTAAGTTAAGTTAAGAGTTAAGTTTTCAATTTAAAAAATTATCTTTCAACCGATAGGTTGAAAAAAAGGCATGAAGACATTGGTGACTATCAGAATACTATTACAATCCCTGTAGTCTCTGTCAGAATTATTTTATTTGAAAATTTATAATCAGAGCTTCTTTTCTGTTCATATACATCAAATTTGATGTATGTTGATGAAAAAAGTTCTTCTGTTTAAAATAGATGTTTCAAATACTGCGAATGACTATAACTTCCCTACTCTTCAGTAAAGTGTATTAATATTATAGGTCAATCGATTTGCATCGAATGAAGGAGTCTTTTCCGTTATTGCATGAATTTCGAATTATGTTAATGAAAGAAATTTTAGTATAAAGAACCGTTTTTTCAAATATTATGCATTGCCATAGCTTCCTTGCTGTTCAATAAAATGTGTCAATATTATAAGTTAATCGATTCATCTCGAATCAAAACATATTTTCTATTCTCACATCAACTTTAAATTATGAGAACGAAACAAATTTTTACTATAAAAATCTATTTTAAATATAATATAAAGGACGATAACTACCTAACTCTTCAATAAAATGTATCAATATTATAGGTTAATCGATTCGTCTCGAATCAACACATCTTTTCCATTCTCGCATCAACTTTAAATTAATAGAACGAAAAAAATTTTGTTATAAAAATCTATTTCAAATATAATATAAATGACCATAACTTTCTTACTCTTAAATAAAACGTATTAATATTATAGGACAATCGATTCGTCTCGAACCAGAGAATCTTTAATATTCTTGCATCAACTTTCAATTACGTTAACGAAAAAAGTTTTACTATGAAAGACCGATTTTTACAATATTATTATGTGCTAGAAAAAATGCAATTAATATTTTTAGAAATCCTTCGGTCAGTTTCAAGATATTAGTGGTGAAAATAAGCCCTCCAAATTTCATCAATTTATCTGCAACCGTTTTCAAGTTATCGTGTTCACAAAAAGTGTGGCATCCACACAAACATCACACACACACACACACGCAACCGGGCAATTGCTTAAAACATTGTATTAGACTTTTTTGAGTCGATGAAGGTTTAATTAAATGAATTAAAATTTTTTGGAAAATGTTACCATTACAAAGCTTCCTCTGTGAGGAAGCAGAAATTGTGAAATCTGTTCCAAGTCTCTTACCTAAAATATGAAACTTGAATAATAGATTTTGATGGAAAATTTTTGTAAAAAAAGTTATATGTGCATAAGTGAAGGTCTTTGCAATGGAACGAGATTGCTCATTCTAGATATAAATGACCATGTATTGCGATGCCAAATTTTAACAGGAAGTACAATTGGCGAAATTGCTTACTTAAGTTGAATAACGTTGAACTGTGAAAACACATACCCTTTCTCTTTCAGAAGAAGACAGTTCCCCATCAAATTAGCATTTGCCATGACTAGAAATGAGTCTCAAGGCCAAACTTTTGATGTGATTGGAATCGATTTAAGAAAAGATGTTTTCAACCATGGGCAATTGTATGTTGCATTTTCAAGAGTTCGCTCATGGCAATCATTAAAAGTTTACATTGATCGTAAAAAAATTCAAAACGAAAGTAGAATAAAAAATTACGTATACCAGGAGATATTTTCGTAATCAAAAATTTTTAGATAATTATATAGAATTCACAAATTTTTTAGAATTATTTGATATGCACTCAATTAGAAAATTTTATTATTGTTGATTGATCCGGCTATTGTTATAATTATATTTAAAAAATGGTGTATTCATATATATATATAGCTTTGAAATGTCATTCTTCATGCATTTCTGGTAGAGAATTTTTGCTATATAATTTAAGCCCGTGCAGAAATCGCCATATATATTACCGATTACCGACTAGGGCCTGAACCGATGTGTACTATCTGGTCCTGATAAGAAGAATTCTGTGGCCCTGACTCGTACCAGACCGGGCTATGTACTGTGACGTCCTATAGCCTCTTCGCAGCGCCATCTGCGCTAGATGTAATATATTCACGAACATAACCTTAATTTTTGTTTTCCTTCGTGGTGTTGTGTTGCAAATGTTCTGGGAGTGTTCGACCGTATAATATATTCTTAACACATTAATAATAAATGCCAAAATTAAGGAGCACACCGCGTGTTCGCAAACATCGTGTCATCAGCAAAATTACGTATTTACGCGATGAAAACGAAAGCAACGAAGGTAAGTCTTTTATGGTATTACATTTTTTATGGTATTATTACATTTTGTGATATATTTAACTGTATTGTCCTGGATCCAAGTTCCAACCTGAACATTCAATTTCCTCATTTTAGTCAAAAAAATTATTATTTGATATTTTTTCGCTCGGTAGCGTTTTTTTTTTGTAAAACAAGTAGTTGCAATTTTGAGGTTATATTTTGGATTCTACGTTTAAAGTTATGCATGTTATCGCTCCAGTGACGGGGTAAGGGATAATATTTGTAGATTAAAATGAAGAAATGTAATTTTGACAAATTCAATGCAACCGATGAGGAAGTGCTGTCCCACATGAGCAACGTCTTCTGGAATGCAAAAGACTGGGATGGTAATCGGAAGCAGAGGTCCAAATAACCATTTTTAATTATTTTCAAGGTGTTGTTGAAATAAAGCTCAATCCAATTAATTTGGCATTTCATTTAATATTCTGTTATAATTATTTTGAAGCATTTTAATTCCTACTAGAAAAGTAAATAATGTGACTAGACTCGGGTAAATAATAGGGGAGAGACCGGGGACAGATCGGGCGTTTGATCGGGCCCCTAGACATGGCTC
>CAKNXH010000189.1:356664-412219 GCA_932178445.1 Andricus quercusramuli
TTTATCACTTTCTACTATATGAAATGGAAAGATTTATGTTACTAAATGAATTAGTGAGGGTATTCTACTAATCTGTTTAGTAGTAACAACTTACTAATTCGAAGAATTGAATTTGCTAAGGAAACATAATTTAACAATTTTTAAAATACATTCTGCTGTCTTTTGAGTTTTAAATAAAAAAGGTTAATGTTTTGTCAATACACCATCTATTTCTCCAATGCAGCCAAAATGTGAACTCGTGAAATTGGTTAGAATAACTATAGCTATTGTTCTTTCCCAAAATGTTCCGGAGTTTGTGAATAAGTGGATTCTGATGGCAAAGAGTGGGTTAGAACTGCAATTGATTTAATGGTGAATCGTTTATCCTAGCTTCTTTAAAATGGGCAAGATTTTGTTTAATATTAGTAATTAGGTCAATAGTGCAAAGGGAACTGGGAAAGTGTCGTTGAAGAACGTTAGGTTAACTAAAATTTATTTTCAGAAAAATTCAAGACCTTCGAGGAATACAATGTGCAAGAATTGCCTAAAACTGTAACGAAACTGGAAGGTATAAAAAGCAAATATTCACTTATTCATATATTTTTTTCTAAAATTGGCAAGTAAGTCAAGATGCTAACCTTCAAGAGTGCACTGGAGTTGTCCAAATGTCCGAATGTAAATTATTATTACACATTCCATTTAAATCAATGATATGACTGATTCTTAGCTTTGTACAAGAAGTTTCTCCTTCGTCAAAACAGCTTTTGAATTTTTAATAATAAAGAGAAAATTAATAAAGTATGCCTCTAGCCTCGGAGAACTCGGTCGGGAAATTCTAAATTTGTTGTTCTTATATATGTATCATCTACGATTCCTGGGATTGGCCAGAGTGCTCCATGGTGGGGACTGGTCGAACTTGATTGGCCAATCAAGTCTTTAAAAAAAAAGAAAACCGGGAGGATGGAAAGCCAAATTGGATTAGTATTATATCCATTGTCCCTATTGATTTTATTAGGGTACTTTAAGATTTTGATTGCTTCTTTTTTTTCTCGAAAAAATATTGTACGTTTTTGCGATGATGCTGGTTTTGTCAAATAAAATGCTATGTCCTGTTTCGATATGATGCTCAGCTAGTCCTGATTGTGTGAAATGTCTAGCCTGACTTTACACTCATGTTCCTTTACACGTTGGCTTACCGCCCTCCCGGTTTCTCCAATATAGACTTTGCCACAAAAACAAGGGATTTTATATACTTCCGAATCACTGAATGGTGCCTTTTTATCTTTAGGGTTGTTTATTCTTCTAGAAATAATTAATTGAAAACAATTCAGAACGATGGAAAGAAATTTGAATTGTTTCTAATCGTGTTTCTTAATCGTGTGTGCACGATTGGGGACGATTGAGTGTTGCAAAGTTTCAATTGTTCCCAATCATTCCTAATCGGGCCAATCGGTAGTAGAATTTGGAGGTTATGAAGTGGCCATTTGATGGCAGCACTTTCGTCTTGCAAGAATTATTCGAGAACGCTTATTTACTTTTTTTCGAGGCAACACATTTTAAGCAACATGTTCATAAAGAAAATGAGATGAATGTTTTGTAATAATTATTTAAAATATTTTAGGTACAGAACAATTAAAATTAACTGAAAGTAAAGCTATTCAGATTCTTCCTGAACTTCTGATATCCTAAGGATATTAACATTTTCACTTGTTAATTCGTCATCCTCTGTCCCACTATCACTCTCACTTGGAAGATTTATAATTTTAATTTGAAATTCGTCTCTGGTTGAAAATGTAACTACTTTGTTGAAAATCAATTTATCTTTTTTCGGTTGAAAATGATTAATTTCTTTCAAATGAAAATGTAATTATTATTCCAGTTGAATGTTCCATAATTTCAGTTAAATATTCATCTCTTTTTTTAAACATTCTTTTTCTGCTGAAAATGTATTCATTTAATTTTTGGTAGAAAAAGGATCTTTTTTAGTTTGAAATTCTTCTTTTGGTAGAAATTCATCTTCTTGGTCCAAAATTCAATTATTCTAGTTAAAGATTCATCATTTCAGTAATAAATTCATCTGTCTGCTTTAAGAATCAATTATTTCAGTGAAATATTCACAATTTCATTTCAAAATTCATCTCTTCGTTTGATTGGTTAATCATTAATTTTTTCAATTTAGAATTTAATTATTTAAGTTTTGGTGGAGAATTTATCTTTCTTAGTAAAAATTAATTTTTTTGCTTGAAAACTCAACTATTTCAGTTAAATATTCATTCTTTCAGTTGAAAACTCTTATGTTTGCTTTAAAATTAATGTTTTTTACTAAAAATGTTACTTTTCCATTTTCGGTTGGAAATTATTATTTTTTAGTTCAAAATTCAACTATTTGGTTAAAAATTTGTCTTCGTCAATCAAAAATAAACTATTTTGTTTAAAAATTCATGTATTTTGTTGAAAAATTGTGTGTTTTTTGTACAAAATAATTCTTTTTATTTGAAAATTAATCTTCTAGTTTGAAAATCCATCTTTTTGGTTGAAAATTCAAGTGTTCCAGTTGAATCTTCATACTTTCAGGTAAAAAAATTTGTTTTTCATTCAACTATTCAGTTGAAGATTCACAATTTTTTTTTGAAGATTCATCACTTTGGTTGAAAATTCAACTTTTTTGTTGGAAATACGTTTTTTTTTGTTGAAAATCATTTTTTCAATTGAAATTTTAACTTTTTTATTTTTTTGTGAAAAATTGATATTTTTAGTGGAAAATTTAGGTATTTTTTGAAAATTGATTTATTTTGCAATGTTTTGCTCTGTTGTGTTGAAGGATGTTCAGAATAAACGTCATGAATTAAAATAAATGTTTGCGTTTCGCGGCAAACACGAATTTGTTACTTGTAATTGGCCAGGAAAATTGAAAAACTTCACCAGGAAAAACCGGGAATTTGAAATCGTCCGCCGAATCGCCAGCCTGAAAATGTCTGTGCTTAGGGAAGGAAACCCAGTTGTTGCGATAATTCCTGCATGTATTTAATGTTTAATGTTAAAATTTGAAAATATTTTAATTTGCAACAGTTTTTGAATATTTAAATCTCCAAGTCCGTTTCTGTCAATTATTGTTAATTCATTCAACTTTTTGATAACATAAAGGCTTCCGAAAAATCGAATATTATACATATAAAATTTTGAAACCTTTTAAATTCAATGATTTCAAGATTAGGCATTAAAACCCAAATTATTTGAAATATTCAAAATTATAAATTTTCGAGAATTTCAAATCAAATTTATTTATAGATTCAAAATTGTTATACGGGAAGACATTTTAAAAGATTGAATAAGTTTTTCTACTGAAAATTAAAAGAATTCAATGAGTTACCTACAATTTATTTAGTCTGAGTTACAAAATATTGGCGCCATCCTAAGTTCTCATGCTTCCAATCGTTTTCAATTTGGTATCCATACATTATTCTGAATTAGAGCTTATGTTGTCACTGCAGCATTTTGATATTACGATAATTATTTACAAGCGGTTTTTTACGCTTTCAAATCAAAAAATGCCAACAATACGAATTTAAAAAGAAGAAAATAAAATTCTTACAATAATATACCCGCAAAATCAAACTACTACTGCCTTTTTGATAAAGACACTATATCACTGTCACGCCGTTAAATGGCATGATTTTTATGTACTGTTAACCCACATACTTTCGGCTCTTAATTCGTTATACCGCCTGAACAAACATTCCATTTTTTATACTTGAAATTTTTGTTGATTTATTAAAAATTTAATTTCCAACCTTATAAACACGTGATCGTCATGCGTCATGCGTGTTGCAGAGGGCGGACTGCAGGCAAGTGCATTCACTCAATTCAACCCGATTGGGAACGATTGAAACAATTAGCAACACTTTAAACCGATTCAACTTTATATCACACTTGATCTTTATGAATCGTGTCCAATCGATTATTTCTATAGAAGGGTGTTTAATGTGTTATATACCAGAAAAAAAAATCGGTGCGGGATGATCAAAAATGAAAATGGAAGATAAAATGGAGCACTAAATGATGGCGTTAGCAGTTTATTTTTTAAATTGCTGATTGTATATATTTCCTCAAATATACCTAAAAATAGCCATTTCCGCACTTTCAGGTTAAAACATAACTATATTCTCTTACAAAAATGCTAGGAAATTGCTGTTTTCTCTGAAATATTGAACTTTTCTTTGCCTATTTAGTTATAAACAAGTAATACATTTTCATTCAAAAGTATCATATTTTAAACAATCTCTTTTTTTATTATAGATTTGATGCTCTCACGATGATTCATTATAACACATTTAAAATTTGAAGCTTCTGCAGGTTTCAATCGTGTGCGAAACTATAAATCTTGGCGACGTTTCTTGAAGATTACAGTTCACTTCTTCAGGGCTGACCTGAAACTGAAATTTCAGGTTATGTTGTTCTTATATATGTATTCTCTACGATGCATGTGACTGGACAGAGCACCCCATGGTGAAGACTGGTCGAACTTGATTTGCCAATAAAGTCTTTTGAAAAAAAACCGGGATAACGGAGAGCCAAATCGGATTGGTAAATATATCCATTGTCCCTATTGATGTTATTAGGGTGCTTTAGGATTTTGATCGCTTCTCCACGTTTCCTTGGGAATATGACGGTTGTTCTGTCAAATAAAATTCTATGTCCAGTATCGATATGATGCTCAGCTTGTGCTGATTGCGTGAAATGCTTTAGCCTGACTTTACTCTCATGTTCCTTCACACGTTGGCTTAACGCCATCCCGGTTTCTCCAATATAGACTTTGCCACAAGAACAAGGGATATTATATACTCCCGGATCACTGAAAGATACCTTTTTATCTTTGGGCTTGTTTAGAAGTTGTCTTATTTTCGCAGGTGGTTTAAATATGGTTTGGATTACGCTTGGCGTAAGATGTTGGCCGTCCTACACCGTATCTCATTCGCTTTTTTGGGTGGAAGGATATATATTGTCGATTCCAAATTACTCAAACTTAAACATTGAATATATTAAAAATATATTAAACTTAGCAAAACAAGAAAAAGCAGCAACTGAAGAGCTCAATCAGAATAAAGAAATCATAATATTACCCGTCGACAAAGGCAAAACAACAGTAATAATGAATAAAGAAAACTATAACAACAAAATTATGGACCTTCTTACTGACGATACATACAAAAAACTAAAAAAAGACTCCACAAAAACAATAGTCAGCAAAACAAAAACCCTTCCAAAAGACTCAAAACTTGAAAGCAAAACAATATCTAAATGGAAACCTACTAATCCCATCTCTCTAAAACTTTACGGACGCTCAAAAATCCACAAAAATAACATCCCACTCAGACCGATCGTCAACGCAATAAACTCACCAACTTACAACCTAGCACGCTTTATCGCCAAAAAACTGAATCCTTTCACAGGAAAATCTATCACACAAGTCCAAAACTCTCTTGACTTCATCAGAAAAATACAACAGATTCTCATTCAACCCCGAGATATCCTAGTGAGTTTCGACGTAGTATATCTCTCTTCACGAAAGTACCAATCTCTGATACAATCGATATTATTAAATCTTTTGAAAACTTCCCCTCCAATCTCACACCTTTGATAGAAAACTGTCTCACTAATACCTACTTCTCTTTCAATAACCAATTCCACAAACAAACCTCAGGAGCAGCAATGTGATCTCCGATCTCACCTGTAATAACCAACATCTTCATGAAAAATCTAGAAACTAAAATCTTTAACAAATCTAAACTCAAGCCGGCATTTTGGTGCCGTTACGTTGACCAAACTTTTGTCATCTGGAGACATGGACTAGATGAACTACACAAGTTCTTCGATTTCATCAATCAAATATACCCTAATATCCAGTTCACTATGGAAATTGAATAAAACGGAAAATCACCTTTCTTGGACGTGCTAGTTTACAAAAGATCTGATAATACATTAGGACGTGAAGTTTACAGAAAAGCCACCCATACAAACAGAAAACCAACATGCCTCCTCCCACCACCCATCTCTAAAACAATCGGTCATCGACTTCCTTGTATGCAGCTGTCTCCATAACAGATAAAGATAACTTACAAAAGGAACTACAAAATTTTAAACAAATCCCAATACAAAACGATGACACAAACAAACAAATTAATGAAGCAATAAGAAAATATACTAAAACAAAACAAGTCAACACAACCTACTAAAGAATGAGAGAGAAAAACGACCACCATCCTACCCTACATTCAAGGTATCACAGAACAAATGGAAAGGATTCTCAACAAACACAACATCCAAACCATATTTAAATCACCTGCGAAAACAGGACAACTTCAAAACAACCCTAAAGATAAAAAGGCACCTTTCAGTGAACCTCGAGTATATAAAAGCCCTTTTTCTTGTGTCAAAGTATATATTGGAGAAACCGGGCGCGCGGTAAGCCAACGTGTAAAGGAACATAAGAGTAAAGTCAGGCTAAAACATTTCACGCAATCAACACTAGCTGAGTATCATATCGAAACAGTACATGGCATTTTATTTCACAAAACAACCGTCATCTTTCCAAGAAAACATAAAGAAGCAATCGAAATCTTAAAGCACCCTAATAACATCAATAGGCACAATGGATATAATACCAATCCAATTTGGCTTTCCGTGCTCCCGGGTTTTTAAAATATGACTTGATTGGCCAATCAAGTTTGACCAGTCCCCACTATGGGGCGTTCAGGCCAATCACAGGCATCGTAAAGAATACATATCTTCAGTTTCAGGTCAGCCCTGAAGAATTGAACTGCAATGTTCACGGAACGTCAGCCAGATTCATAGTTTCACACATGATTGAACCCCGGAAAAGATTTAAATTTTTAATTTATGACAATTATTTCTTTGTTGCAAATACAGAATCCGGTCTTATTCTATAAAACTTAATTAATATCCTCCTCTCCAAAATTAAAAAAAAAACTAACTAAATTTTTATAAAAAATTAAAAATAATATAAATAAAATAGAGAAAAATCATCCGAATCAAATGCATATTGTAGGGGTGTAGGCTAAAAATTAATTTGTCCACGGAAACTTTTTTTATCCACTATACATCGGCAATTAATCTAAAATACCAAGAAACTTTGCCCTTGCATCAAAAATTAAGAAAGAAGTATTCCCAAAAACTTGAAAGGCTTTCCGATCTCTGGAAATAATTCCTGTTTTGAAATGATTTTTTTCCGAAGGTAAACCCCTTTTTGAACTGAATCCGGACAGATCCTCTGAAAATTAATATCGTCCTCTCAAAAAAAAATTAACCAAATCTTATATCAAAAATCCAAAAACACATATTTTTTCGAAAGTTAAAAACCTTACATTCAGAAAAAATGCATTCAAATTCAATAAATATTATAGGCCAAAACTTAATTTGTCAGTAGAAACATTTCTAGCCCCACTGTGCGTCTAAACTACCAAGAAACATTTTTCTTGTATCAAAAAATAGAAAAGAGTTTGAAAGGCGAAACGATCCCTGGAAGAATTAATTACTGTTTTGACATGATTTTTTTCAGAAGGTAAACCCGCCTTTTGAACTGAATCCGGACTGATCCTCTGAAACTAAATTAATATCCTCCCTATATCCTGTCGACTTGTAAAAGCTTTTCTGAATCGCAGCCCATTTATCGAGTCCAGCTCAGCGCCTATTAAAAAAAATCTGAAAGCTGGCATTGCACGAATAGAAACTCGCTCTTTGAATGCACGAACAAAATTAATGGATATTCTATTGACAATGACATATTCTGGTTTGCGTCATTTAGCTCAATTTTTTGAAAAACGTTAAATATCATTTATATATCGACCATAAAAAAGTTTTGCCTCGAAGAAGCGAAATCTTATTTTATATAAGTAATTGAAAGGAAGCTTTACAGATACCCGTTGGGTGTAAAACTGCCGCGAGATAAAGCGAAGCCTTATAAATTTTAAAAAGTTTCTAAGTGCACGGGGGTTAAGAAGAGAAGATCAGGGGAATATAAAACCATACTTTGGAACTATCTTCTTAGTCCAGAATGAAGTACATCAAGAGACTTATTCCAAGTTTCTTTTGAAATTAAAACGTGGTACTTATGAAATCGATAAATTTATTAAATTTGTCAACAAGTTAATTGTTTGTCTTTAATGAATGAGATTTTAATTCAAGTTTGTAATCTATAATTACATCGTAATGACTGAAGACTCACATTGCAAAATTCGAAGATAAAAAGCGACGACTGAAGAATCCCGAAAAATAAAATTCCCGAGACTGGAAAATTCCCGGATAAAAAAATTCCCGAATAATAGAATTCCCGAACAGTTTATAATATTAGCGAATTTTAAAATTCGATGCAAAAAATTTCCGAAATTATAAAATTGCAGAAATATAAGGATCCCGAATTGGAAAATTCCTGAATAATAAAATTCCTGAATGATAAAATTTCCGAATAATAAAATTCCCGAATTGGAAAATTCCCCAATAATAAAATTCTCGAAATATGAAAATCCCGAATTGGAAAATTTCCGAAATTATAAAATTGTCGAAACATGGAAATTCCGAATTGGATTATTCCCTAATAATAAGATTCCCGAACCGTTTATAATATTATCGAACTCAAAAATTCGCGCATAATAAAATTTCCGAATTGCAAAATTCCCGAATAATAAAATTACCGAAATATAAAAATCCCGAATAATAAAATTCCCAAACAGTTTATAATATTACCGAATTTGAAAATTCCGAATAATAAAATTCCCGATAGTTTTATGATATTACCGAATAGGAAAATTGCCGACAGTTTATAATATTAACGAATTTTGAAATTCCCGAATTAAAATAATTGTTGCTTAATAAATAATATTTATTGATTAAAAAATAAAGTAATCAAATATTTTCATCAAATAAATTTTTTTTTGTTCAAAGCTTTTTAAAATTATTTTTTGAATTAAAAATTTTAAAAATTGTAAAAAAATGTATTTATGGGTGAAAGATTTTGTTTGAAAATGTGCATAGTATTTAAAAAATTATAAAAAATATTCTCGAAAATCAAATTTCTATTTAAAAAAAATAATTAAAACGATATTTCGAGATAAGTCAGTCCTGATTTGAATTTTTTTTTTTCGTTTGTGGCGCACATGTTTTTAAATTAATTTTTGTACACAATTCTATTACAATAATTGTTATTTGAAAGTCAAACGATGTTTTTTTTACTCTAAGCAATGAAGAATATGTTTTGATAAAAACATTTGATGATTGTATTTTCAATAAATATATAAATATTAATATTAATAAAGAAATAAATATTTATTGAAATATAAATTTTTCAATTGTTTAAGTTCGGGATTTTTATAATTCGGATATTTAATAATTCGGTAATTTTCTGTCGGAAATTTTATCATTCGGGAATTTTAAAATTCGTTAATATTATAAAGTTTCAGATTATTTGGTAATTTTCCAATTCGGTAATATTATAAACAAGGCGGACATTATGTTATTCGAGAATTTTTCAATTCGGTATTTTTATATTTTTTCAATTTTATTTTTCGAGAATTTTCCAATTCAGGAATTTTAGTGTTGGTTATTTTATTTTTCGGAACTTTTTAGTTGTCCCCGTTTTATTATTTCAAACGAATAAGTAGACAGAGTGTCCGAAAAAATTGATTTTCAAAGTTCTCTCACTTTTCCCTGATGTTTACACGACTAATTTTTCATTTTCCCTGACGATTAATATTAAAAGACCGAAAATCTAATGATTTATTTCTAACATAAGAAGTGATTAAAAGTGACTATTATGCAATAATAATGTGAATAACGTTGTTTTCAATTTGAAATAATTCAAAATTATTCCAAAAATCGTTTAAATACAACAAATTACACAGATTTTAATCAAATGAGGTACATTTACCATAAAATATCTTCAATTATTTGAAGGCCCTTCAAATTGTTGAAATCAATTGAAAATGCATTGGAATGTTTTAAAATATCATAAAATCTTTAAAATTCTTACAAATCTTTGGAAATACCTCGAAATTATTGAAAATATTTTAAATCTTGCAAAGTCTATCATTTATTGTGAATAAATTCTTTGAAAACCGTTAAAATATTATATAAAAATGTCCTACAATATTTTAAACCCTTTAAAATCTCATCAAATTACTGAAATCATATAAAAATTCCTTGAAAGCTTTTAAGATTTCCTTGAATAAGTCAGATTTTTAAATTTTTTGGAATCCCTTGAAACTTGATAAAGCTCTTAAACATGCTTTGAAATCTTGCGAAACTTTTTAAAACCTTTGAAAATGATTTGGAATCTTTTAAAATACCGTTTAATATTCCATATCCTTCTTAGTGCCATTAAATTACTGAAATTATAATAAACTTCCGAGGAATCTTTTAAGGTTTAAGAAAATGGTTTAAATATTGATATTTTTTTAATCCCTTGAAAAATTTTAAACCTTTTGAAAATGCCTTGGAAACTCTTTAAATAGCCTGAAACATTTCAAATCCTTTGAAATCTTTTGAAATACCTTGAAAATGATTAAAGCTCTTGAAAATTCCTTGGATGTTTTGAAAATACCCTTAAATTCTTTGAAATTTCATCAAATTATTGAAATCTATTTAAAATTCCTTCAAATCTTTTAGAATTCCCTTGAATCTTTTGAATCCTTTGATATCTTTTGAATTTTTCAAAAATGATTCAAATCTGGATATTTTTTTTTATCCCTTGAAACTTTTCAAAGCTTTTGAAAACTCCTTTGATGTTTTGAAAACACCCTTAAATTCTTTGAAATTTCTTTAAATTATTTGAATCTATTTAAAATTCTTTGGAATCTTGTAATATGCCCTAAAATGTATTAAATCCTGTGGTTGAAACCCCTCAAAAATATATAAAACTCTTGAAAATGCCTTGGAATCTTCTAAAATACCCTGAAATATTTAAAATCTTTGGAAACCTCATTAAATTATGGAAATCATATAAAATTCCCTTTAAATATTTTAAAATTCCCTGAAATTGTTAAAATTTTGAAATTGTTTGAAAAACATTTTGGGAAATTTCATCTCTTAAAATGCCTTGTAATCTTATGAAATATCTTAAAAGATTTTTAATCCTTTTCAATTCCATTAAATTACTAAAATTAGAATAACATTCCTAGGAATCTTGTAAAATTCCCAAAAGTGTTTCAAACCTTGATTTTTTTTAATTTCTTCAAACATTCGAATTCTCTGAAAAATGCCCTGGAATCTTCTAAAATACCCTAGAATATTTCAAATCCTTTGAAATCTCATTGAATTACTGAAATCATATTGAAATTTCTTGTATTTTGTTTTAAATTCCCAAAAATTGTTCAAATCTTTAAAAAAAAATTTGAAATCCCTTGCAAGTTTTAAGCCTCTCAAAAATGTCTTGTAATCTTTTAAAATATCCGAAAATATTTTATATCCTTTCACATTCCATTGAATTACTAAAAGCAGAATAAAATTTGCTGGAATCTTTGAAAATTCCCAAGAATGGTTCAAACCTTGAAAATTTTTGAATCACTTGAAACATTTTAAAGCTCTTGAGAATGCTGTGGAAGCTTTTAAAATGCCCTAAAATCTTTCAAATCCTTAAAAATCTCATTTAATTGCTAAAATCATAATGAAACTTCTAGAAATATTTCAAAATATCCAAAAATGGTTCAAATCTTAATATTTTTTTTAATTCCTTGTAAGATTTCAAAGCTCTTGAAAATTCCTTTGAATCTTTCAAAATACCCTCAAATATTCCAAATCTTTTGGAATATTTTGACTGCCTTTGAAACTTTTTAAAACTCCTGAAAATTCCTTGTATGTTTTAAAAATGCCCTTAAATTATTTAAACTTCCTTGACATTATTTAAATCTATTTAAAGCTCCTTGGAATCTTGTAAAATGCCCTAACATATTTTAAATCCTGTGAAGTTTTTTGAAACCCCTTAAAACTTTTTAAAGCTCTTAAGAATTCCTTGGATTATAAAAAATACTTTTGTTGCATAAAAATGGTTAAAATCCCTTCAAATTACTGAAATCTGTTACGAATTTTAAGAATCTACTAAAATAAACTAAAATATTTCAAAATAATTCATGGGAGTTCAGAAATATTAAAATTTATGAAACCTACGGGTTAATTTATTGAAAGAAAAGTTACGAAAGTGATCCCTTCATTTTCAAAAGTTACTGAAAGTGACTTTGTGGCAGTTCTGGTTATTCTGAGCAGTTACTTAAAAAGTGCTTCTGACAGAAATTCCCTGACTTTTGCCTTTTTTCAAAATCCCTCATTTTTCTCCGATTTCCAGGTTTTCCCTGACTTATGGCCAGCCTGAGTGGAGGAAAAATTCTCTTAGGCTCAATTATATAAATCAAAGCAACAACACACCTTGATATTAATATCACAGAAATAATTATTTTCCTCCCTGATCTAATATCTTAATCCTCATATTGAATCTCCCCAAGGAATATAATTTTTGTTCCTGGATATCAGACACATATTTCGGACTACGTGAGGTGAATTCCCAAAAAAGAAAGAGAAATTGAATGCTGCCTTTCGTGAAATTTTGAACCCCCGTAACGAAGGCTGTAATTTAATTGAGGAGAGCGCAAATATCGAACGACGTTTAACAAATACGCTGCGTCCACAAACCTTTTATACTTCACCCTCCAATTTGAACAATTTTATTTTTTGCTGGCAATCCCTTATCGTAGATTTAATTGAGGAATTTGTGACATAGTCATGATACTGATATACTACACAGTTGACAACATTTTCTCTTGGAAAAGGGAAATTAACATTCTATTCTTTTTTTTATAAAGAACATTTTTTGAGAAAATGTTGTATTCGTTTCTTGTTTATTTTTGAGAGCATTATGATTAACTTATGACATTTTTAAAAAGTATTTGTGATCACTAATCCAAAAAATACTTATTACAGTTTTAACCTTTTTTGTATACTATAAAATTAAAATCATATTTTAAAAAGAAATCCAATTTCATACTGAAAGAAAAATGAATTTTTTCAAATTGGAAATCTCCAGACTCAAATTCTTCCATATAAAAATTATTTCAAAGGCCAAATTGAAAACTTTTATATCACCACCATTATGCATTATTGAACATGGCTAATATTTTTTTAAGAAAAAAATATCTATATGAAAAACATTAAATTATAAGTGGATTTTTAAGTATCTTGTAGACTTCACAGTCCAAAATGAAATTTTCACGAAAATAGAGAAGTAAATTCTTTCCAATAAAATTAATGTAGGTAACATATTCCTAAGATTTCAAGCCAAAATATATTGCATTTTAGACAAAATAGCTTAATTTCCTTTCTGCCAGAAGAGATGAATTTTCAACTCGAAAATATTTTTCAGACAAGTAAGAACAAAAATTCAACCGAATTGTTAAATTTTTGACAAAACAGTTAATTTTTCAAGATTAAAATATAAATTTTCAACAAAAAAGATCATTTGCAACCAAATAGTTGAATTTTCAATCAAATTGTCCAATTTTCCACTCAAAAAGGCGATTTTTCTACAAAACAGTTGCAGCTTCAACCTGAAAATATGAATGTAAGATAAAAAATAAACCTTCTTTCAATAATATAGTTGAATTTCTAACCATAGAGATAAATCTTCAACCAAAAACTCATTTTCTTTACAAAGTAGTTCAACTTTCAACCAAGTAGCTGAATTTCTAAGCACAAAAAATGATTTTTAACAAAATAGTTGAATTTTCAATAAAAAAATTATTTTTTCAACCAACAGAGATGAATTCTGAACCAAAAATATATCAGTGAAATTTTTCAATAAAAATAATTAACTTTCAACAAAAAAGTTCATTTTTACCATATAATTGAATTTTCAACCAAATTGTCAAATTTTGTAGTCAAAAAGGCGAATATTCTACAGAACAGTTGAAGTTTCAATCGGAAAATATAATTTTGAATAAAAACTTTAATTTTTAATAAAATAAGTAAATTTTCAACCCGAGAGATAAATCTTCAACCAAAAACTGAATTTTCAACGGAAGAGTTCAATTTTCGACCAAAAAAGATGACGTTTTAACAAAATAGTTGAATTTTAAACAAACAAAATTTCATTTTTAACCAAAAAGTTGTATTTAAAACCAAATAGTTGAACTTTATAGAAAAAGAGATGAATTTTTAACGAAATATATGAATTGTCAAAAATAGTTGTATACGCAACTAAAAAGATTCAATTTCAACCTAAAAGTTGAATTTTTAACCCGAAAATAAGAATTTTCAACCGAGAAGATCATTTTCGACCAAATAGTCCAATTTTCTACTGAAATAGTGGAGTTTTTAATCCAAAAAGTTAGATATTCTGCCCAGAAGATGAATTTTCTAGCAAAAGAAAGGGATTTTCAACAAAATGTATATATTTTTAACAAAATAGTTAAATTTGCAACTAAAGAAGAAATATTTTTAACGAAAAAAGAATAGTTAAATTTTCAGTTGAAAATATTTTTTTTCAACCAAAAAAACACTAATTTTTAACCAAAGAGATGAATATCCAACCAAAACAGCTTAATTTTTCAACTCAGCAGTTGCATTGCGACACAAAACAGATTAGTTTGAAAACCAAAAGACAAATTTGCAACAAACAAGGGATTTTCAGTCAAGAGAGAAAAAAACTTTCAACAAAATTGTGGGATCTTTTAGTCAAAAAGGCGTGTTTTTTTACTAATCAGTTTCATTCTCAACCTCCAAATATGATTATTAAACAAAACATTTAAATTCAAAAAGTAGACTTTTTAATTAAAAATAATTAATTTACAACCAAAAAAGACGACTTTCCTACCAAAGATAAATTTCCAATCCAATGGGACGAACTTTTTATCCAAAAAAACAAATGTTGAAGAAATATTTGAATTTTCGACCAAAAAACATGACATTTTAACAAAATAGTTGAATTTTCAACAAAATAATTCAATTATAAACCAAAAAGATTAATTCCAAAAACAAATTTCCACCAAATAGTTATATTTAAATGAAAGAAAGTAAAAATAGATATTTACATGATAGAAGCCTAATTTTGAACAAAAGTGTTAAATAAAAAATTATGAATTTTCAACACAATAGTTCACTTTCAACAAACTACTTAAATTTGTATACGAAAAAGACTCTATTTCTACAAAATATTCAAATTTTATACGCAAAAATATGAATTTTCAACAATAAGGATTAATTTTGAACCAAGTACTTGAATTTTCAACAAAAAAAACTAATTTCCAACTAAATAGTAAAGTTTTCTACCCAAAAAGACGAATATTCAACTAAACAGTTTAATTTTTAACAAAATAATTGGTTTTTCAACCAAATAAAAAAATTTGTAATCAAGAAGATAAATTGAAAAGAAATAACTTCCAACAAAAAATGGTTGCATTATCTTTCTGGGTTCTACTAATTTAGTTCTCATTTAAGCAAAAAGAAGAAGAGGAAAAGGTGAAGTTTCTTTGAAAAATTGGAAAATGAGGAATTTTTTAAAATAACGGTAAAGAGGGAAATAGGAGAAAGAGTGACTTTCGATAAAGAGAAAAAGATACCTTATTTTACCATTCAACATTTTCACCTAGATAAAGTCTATTATAATAATGAGATGTCTCAGAAAATTTCCTGAATATGCTAAAGTATCTCATCTCGTGACTCGTTCACGTTTTCTTTATACTTTTCGTGGCAAATTTTACCTCAATTTTTCCTCTTTTCTTTAATACACTTCTCTCGCAAAAGAACACCTCGTGGGAAAACTTTTTCAAGGAAAATCTCCTTTCAAACACCTTCTCTCGCCAAATCTCTGAAGTAATATTTCAAACTCACGTATGCGGTAACGAGTATGTAGATTCTACATGTGGAATCGTCCATAAACTACGTAAGCATATTGAAGGGGGGGGGGGGGCAAAATCAACGATGGGTAATAGGGGAAGAGGGAGTCGTTAGAATAACGTTAAGAACTTGGATAACATTTATTTTCAGTGAAAGTTCTACCATTTGGTTAAAAATTTAATTATTTTGTTGAAAATGTAAATACTTTGTTAAAAAGTCTGTAGAAGATTCATTTCTTTCGTTAAAAAATAAAGTGTTCCATTTTTAGATAATCAATATTCTTGGTTAAAAAATCATGTTTTGAGTTGAAGTCTTTTGCTGTAAATTCATTTTTTTGTTAAAGATTCATTATTTCATTTAAAAAGTCTTCTCTCTGGTAGAAAATGTAAGTATTTTAGTAAGACCCCGTTTTTTTTTGTTATAAGGAATCACTTTTTTAAACTGAAGAAGCAACTATTCCATTTTTTGTTAAAGCATATTTTAAATTGAAAATTGATCTTTTCTAGTTTAAAATTTAACAATTTTGACTGCAAATTCATTTATTTTGTGAAAATTCGTCTTTTTTGGCACAAATTTAATCTCGAATCCTTTTTGGTTGGAAATTTGTACTTTTGGTTGAAAAATTAACTACTTGGTTTGAAGATTAACAAGTTTTTTTAAATGCTACAATTTATGCATCATTTAATTTGAAAATTTATCTGTTCTGAAGAAAATCCGCCTGTTTCACTTGAAAATTCAACAATTTGGTAGAAAATTAAACTATTTGCTTGAAAATGATCCTTTTTGTTGGAAATTCATATATCGGCTATAAATTAAACTATTCAGTTCAAAATGTATGTATTCTGTTAAAAATTCGTATTTTTGGTAAAATATTTAAATTATTGATTGAAGATTCAACTGCTTGATTGAAAGTCTAACTTTCTTCTTAAAAATTCAATTTGTTAGTTGATGATCCATCTCTTTGATTGAAAATTGATCTATTTTTAAAAAAAAATCGTTTTTTTCAGTTTAAAACTCAATTTTTTTGAACTGCAAATTTAACTGTTCTATGCTTGGTTGATAATTGATCTTTTTAATTTTAAGATTCATCTATTTGGTTGAAAATAACGTTTTTGTTGGAATATAAACTCTTTTTTTGAAAAATTGCCTTTATGGCTTCAAAATTAATATGTTTCGCTGAAAATTCGACTTTTTGAGTTGCAAACCCTATTAATTCCCATGAAAATTCGACAATTTGGTTGACATTTCTTTCTTCTAGGACTGAAAAATCTTTCTTGATTGACGATTCAATTCTTTTGTCGAAAATTCGTCTTTCTTGTTTGAACATTTAACTCCACTGGCAAAAATTTGATCTGGTTTGACTAAAAATAAATATATTTTGGTTGAGGATTCAACATTTTTTTGAAAATTCGTCTTTTTTGGTCAAATTCGACTGCTTTTATTTTTGATTGAAATCATTCTTAAATGTTTAACAAGGGAGTTCAAGTTCCAACCAAAAGTTTGATTCTTCAATAAAAAAATATGAATATGCTCAATGAAAAATTTATTAGTTGAATTTTCAACTAAAAATGATTAATTTTCTGCCGAAATTCGATTAACTAAATTCAATGTTAAGAAAATTAATTTTCCACTGAAAAATGAATTTCTAGCAAAATAGTTAAGTCTCTAACTAAATAGTAAAATTACAAAAGGAGCTGAATATTTTGAATCAAAAATATAATAGTAGAGTTTTTGATTTAAAAAAAAAATAACTTTGACAGAAAATAGTTCAATTTTCTTATTGGGTTCTGTTCGTTGAGTCATGTACGCATAAGAAAAAATTTAAGAACTAAAGTATATCTTAACTATTTAACAACAAAATGTTATTGAAAGTAGTTAATTGATAAATGCTTTAACTATCAAATCAGATTCATAAATAATATTTTTTATGAAAAAAAGGATGCTTTCGAGTATTAAAAGAAGATAAAGAAGCATTTAGCGGGCCTATGATATTGTCCGTAAATAATAAAAATTAGTGCACCAACATAATAATAATAATGAGAATAATAAATTATTAAAATACGGACCTGCCAAATGAGTTTTTCTCTTTTTCTATTGCTCTCAAGCATCAATTTCAGTTGCTTTTTTTTATAAAACCAAAACCTTTGAGATAAATGAATAAAAATTTTAAACTCCTGTAGGCACTTTGTGGAGTTTTTTTACATGTATTTTTTTTTTTTGTTAGGTTTAAACAATATATATAGTATTTTTGAGTTATTCAAATTATTCCTTATCAAATTTATTATACTTTGAAAACTACAGTCGAACTTGTATTTGAGACCGGTTTTGGTTCTGACCTTCGCCTCAAATCCAGGCCCTCTGAACGTAAACACCAGGGCCGTGTGAACTATTTCTTTTGGAAGTTCCTGCATAGTAAAATATATATTTTTTAAATTTTTCGCGTGTTTTTCCTGAATGTTTTTCCTGCTAACCTACTTAAAATGTTTGTGGACCGTAGAGCATCTCGTTTAAAATGAGAGCTTTCTCTTGAATAATCGGTCCAGATACTGAATCACCTCTGTCTCTCGCTTGATTAAGCCATTCAAAGACCGTCGTATTCAAAAGCATATCACTATTTTGCAACTATGCGTGCATGATTAAAATACTTCGCAAAACACTTTAAGTGGGAAGCACACACGTTTTCCAAAATGACGCATTATGCTGTTTCATAACAGAAATACGAAGAAGTTATTGAATATAAAATCACTTAGTTTTCTAATTATTAGATCAACTGTCCACGAAAAACACAGTTTTTACACTTCTTCAATTTGAGACTATTAAGAAGAAATTTGAATTTCAATTAAATACTAACAAGAAATCTTAAAGTAAATAATTAATTTTAAACCGTAGTGTAACATTTTGGATTAAAATAAATGGATATTCACTGCTCTTTTTCATTACCATTGCTCCAATAACTTCGAGATACCCAATAGTTTGCGTGTCATATGACGCTGTTGTCAAGGTCAAAAAGGTACCCCATAGGCGCATTTGATCGCAAAAAAATAGTCCGATCGGCTTCAAGCTGGCCCAACTGCTGGTCGGCGCGAGCCCGCTATCGGGCTCATTCGCTATTCAAATGTGTGTGCCTCCCGCTTGAGAGTGAACTAACGCAACGTCATGGTTCAGATATCCAGCTAGGCCGTTAAGGTACAGCGCTTTATCGTTATGCTCCTGTTTTTTCACGCTTGACTGATCACGAACGACCTCCCCTTTCGGCCCCGCGGCTCCTCTTATCTGTATCCGCGGCGCGGCGTCAATTCTCGGAAGGCTCCAATCCCATTTCTTCTTATCTAAGTTCGACTGTAGCTCAAAGAAAGTCGAATAAGGAAAATGTACTAAAATAGTTCATTAAAAAATATTCATTTATATATTTGTCATTCAGTTATTAAGTTCGTAAAATTACTTCCACATACCCTCCCCACCCTACCCCTGTTATCAGCCGTAGTTTTTAGTGTTTCCTCCCTTCTAAAATTAGTAACGTAGATCACGGATGGCCCCTAAAGGTTAATTAGTCAGTCAAGTCCCTTGTCCAATCAGTGAAATACAAGAAAGATTAGGTCAACAATATTGGGAACAAAATTGCATTTAGAAACTTGCAAAGTCGACACCTTAACGTAAAATAAATTAGTATTCCGAGTGCGTTGCAGTGGAAGTTTTGACATCGAGTAGAGTTTACGTACGTGCATATGACTACATATAAGTTTTCATACTAAATATTTATGAGCAAAAGTATTACAACCTGAAAGTTATTAGAAATTTATGCAGAATGCTTGCTGAGTTATATCAAGCTAAAGCTCTAACTAAATTAAACGTTATTACTAATATAATTGTAATGCAAATTTTTTGATTGACTTGGTCCTGCCGTAGACAATACATTTTATAATGTAATTGACCTAAATTCAATTATAATGTATATTTTCAAAAAATTGTTATGTTTTGTTTCCAAATTTGCAATTATTTCAGTCAATATCATAATACATTTAAACCACGGATGACGCACTTGTTGATTTTTTATCTCTTAATATAAGTGTTGGCCTCTATCCGTGGCAGGAACAACATTACTTTTTGTGAATTGAAAATAAAATTTAAATTTATTTCAATAATTATATTAAGTTTTAGCCGCTATCCATGGTTGAAATGCATTATAGTAATAACTGCAAAATTTATCAACTTTACAAGCATACCAATTTTTGGAAAATATAAATTTCAGTGGAATTTAGGTCGGTTAAACTGTGAATCGTATAAGGCAAGACTGACTCACATTGCCTTACTGCCGAGTCAGTCCAGAACGAAATATAGAAAATCCAATTTCTATTTTTGAATATTACAAACAAAAATTAATTGCAAAACAAAAATAAATATTATCGATCCTAATGCCAATTGAAAAATGTTCTTTACAATTTAGATACTTAGGTCAATTTTAAAAACGATATCTTTCGAAAAACCAGCAAATATGTCATCCACCTATACTGATGTAGATTGAAATAAACTCCACTGACAATATAAGACAAAATCTCGGGCGAAATAAAATACAAAGCTGACCCAAAGCTCTTGAATTCAATTTTATTTCATTCCTCAAGCGAAACTATAGACTCTAGTACCTTTTCAGAATTTAAATAAGAGATGCACAAACATCACATTCTTCAATTTTATTTTCTGAACTACAAAAATGTGGATCACATTTTTGAAGGGAATAACTTTAAAAAACTATTCAAATATTTAATATCAAAGAAATGCATTCAAATTATTAATAATAATAATCTGCAAATTGATTTTGCCTCTTTGTCCCTTTATTTTTTTTAACCTCCCCCCCCCCCCCCAGATTCATAGCTTATTTATTGATTGGTATACCTCAATTTGCAAATCGTTGAAAGTGAAGAATTGTAAATGTTCAAAATTGAACTATTCCAAGTAAATGTTTAAAACTACATACCTTTAATATATAAATCTTGAAAACTGAATAATTTGCGATTCTTATATTTAAAAATAAAACATTTTGAATTGTAGTTTTCAATTGCTATTTGTAGTTCTGAAAAATTGCAAAACTTTGATTTGTAAATCTTTGAAAGTGAACAGTCTTCAAAATAGGAAATTCAAAACGAAAAAAAATTTCAGTTTCAAATTAAAAATTCTGCAAGTTTGTTGATGTTTTTAAATTTAAGAGTTTTTAATTGTAACTCTTGAAAATTGTAGAACTTTGAATGGGAAATTTTACAAATTGAATGTTTTCAATTTTGAAAGTTCACAATTAAAAATTGTGCAAGTTTTAAGTTTTATTATTGAAAGTTCTTTTATTTTGATGGTTAACATACAAAATTTCTTTAGTTTGGAAGATTTCGAATGAAAAACTTAAATTTTGATCTTCGAAAAAATAAAAAATCAAGAAATTTAATTTATACATTTTTAAAAATGAAAACTTTTCAATTGCAATTCTTCAAAATTATAGAATTTTCAATTTTCAGTCTTAAAAACTTTGTATTCGGCATTTCTTTAATTTGGAAGATTTAGAATTGAAAAGTCGATTGATTGATTGATTGATGAAACCAAATAGTTGATTTTCCAACCAAAAAGGCGAATTTTTAATGAAGAATGTTAATTATCTATCAAGAAGGACGAAACAAAAAATTTTAATTTTAATTTTCAAAAATTAATTCCACACCAAATAAAATTAATTTTCAACAAATTAGTTACATTTCTACTGAAAAAGGCGAATTTTCAACAAATTGGTGAAATTTTCCACTAAAAAAGATAAATTTCCAGCAAAAAATGGAACACTTACATTTTCATTTTAAAAAATATGTTCAATTGGGAAATGCATTTTTAACATAATAATTGAATTTTCCACCAAAAAGATAAATTTTCAGAGAATACGATCAACATTCTGAAAAAGATGAATTTTCAACCAAATAGTTGAATTTTTAACAAAAAAAGATGGATTTCAACAAATAATTAAATTAATAAATTTTAAGCTTACAAAATTAATTTTCAATAAAAAAAGGAATTTCCAACAAAATTGTTAAATTTTTAACCAACGAAATGTTTTTCCACCAAAAAGATAAATTTTCAAATGAAGAAATTATTTTCTGCCAAGAAAGACGAACTTTCAACAAAATACATGAAGTTTCAACTAAAATAGTTGAATTTTTAACAGAAAAAAAATGAATTTTCAAGAAAAAATGGAATAATTCAATTTTCAGTTTACAAAATTAATTTCCATTAAAAAAAGGAATTTTTAACAAAACTGTTGAGCTTTGAACCAAAAACATCAATTTTTTACTATAATGATGAATCTTCAACCACAAAATTAACTTTTGACCAAATATTTGATCTTTCAAACAAAATGATGAACTTTCAACCCAGGAAATTATTTTCTATCAAGAAGGACGTACTCACAAGAAAATACATAATGTGTCAACTAAAAAGGATAAATATTCAGTTAAAGCAATTCATTCTGATCAAGAAAATACCCATCTTCAATACAATACATGAATTTTCAAATTAAAAATATACATTTCCATCTTAAAATAAAATAGTTACATTTTCAATCAAAAAATATAATTTTGGAACAAAAATTTCAACAAAATAATTAATTTTAAACCAAACTTATGAATTTCCAACCAAGAAGATCAATTTTTCGTCAAGAAAATTAATATTCTACCGCAAAACATGAAATAGTTAAATTTTCAGTTAACGAAATTAATTTTGAAGAATGAAAAAACGGTTTTCAACTAAAATGATGAATCATCAACCAACAAATTTTGTAACAAAGTGGTTTCTTTTTTAACTAGGGAGTATAATTTTCAACAAAAATTAATAATGAGAATGTAAAAAAAGATGAATCTCAACGAAAAATGTGATAGTTGATATTTCAATCAAAAAGATAGAATCCTCAACCAAAACCGATTAATTTTAAACCAAAAAGTTGCATCTTTAACAAAAAAGACAAATTCTCAGCAAAAGATTGAACTTTCAATCAAAAAAGATTTTGCAGTCGCAATAAAGAAAAAAAAATTCATAAAAAATGTTGAATTTTCATACCATAAAGACGAATTTTCTGCAAGCCAGTTAAATGTTGAACAAAAAAGTTAATTTTGAAGAGAACAGATTTTCTTGTTATTAACACATTATATTTTTTTTCAAATTAATAAAAAATGTAGAATGTTCATACCATAAAGACGAATTTTCTGCAAGCCAGTTAAATGTTAAACAAAAAAGTTAATTTTGAAGAGAACAGACTTTCTTGTTATCAACACATTATATTTTCTAGATTTACTTTCTTAAGATCGCCTA
The DNA here is from genome assembly GCA_932178445.1 of Andricus quercusramuli. NCBI lineage: Eukaryota > Metazoa > Arthropoda > Insecta > Hymenoptera > Cynipidae > Andricus > Andricus quercusramuli. The sequence goes on from CAKNXH010000189.1 coordinate 379,864, forward strand.
GAATTTTTTTCTGAAATGCGGGAATGCTGAGCATCCTCGTAAATTGTAATCCTTTTGCACAATTATTTTCTTCTTTGTGAATGGATTTTTTCCGCAAACCCGTCGGCAAAAGTAATAAAGGGGATGAAGAGAGTCTTTGAGAGGAATAAAAAGTTTCTAAAGGGAGAAAAAAATGGATAAAGTATCTCTGTTGTCATCAACTGAGAGGTGAGTAATGCACTATTTACATTTTACATAAATAAAGTTCCTGTAAAAAAAATCGATTCTAAACTTTGGCATTCAGCCCACCATCCCTATAGACAACAAATTTCAAACACGAAAAATGTCTCCAGAGAACTGATGAAAATCCGGGACTTGTTTCACTTTGAAGCAAACTTTTTACCCGGTCTAAAGTTTCTTAAGATTGAACAAGTGTGACAAATGTATAAGTTTCTCTCTAAAAATTCATAATAACTTTTTTCTTCAAGTGAAGAACAAATTTAGTTGAAAATTCATCTCTTTGGTTGGAAATTAATCATTGTTCGTTAAAACTTCAACTGTTCAGTTAAAAAATCTATCTATTTATTATCTATTCATTCATTATATATTCAAAAATTTATTTATATTCATTTTAATTTTTCCATCTCGTCAAACAATACTTTTTCAATAATAATTAAGAATTGAATAATATTCAACTTTGTTTGTATTTCTTATTATTTGGTGCTCATTTCACGAGCACTTTGCTTTCCGTTAGCAAATGTATTTGTTACATCATAGAGGAAACATTAGTTATTTGTTTCAATAATAGACCAGCAAAAGTATTCATTTTAATCAATTTAAAAATAGAAATGTACAAAAAATGCAAAACTACAAAATAATACAAAAAGAAAATTTAACACAAAGACTAATCATACAAATCAAATTTTGTATTCGAAATGATAATTTTTCGAGCTGGAAAAGGGAAGGAAAAAGTTCTGTCGCACCCTATCCCTCCCCCAGCTTTATGATTTCTTTACAAAAATTGTCAGAATTATTCCATTTGAAAATTTAGGATCAAAAAGAAAAGGGAGATTTTTCACAAAAATATGGTAATAATAATATGGAAAGTATGGTAGCATAGAAAAAACAAAATATTAATGTAAATACCATATTGATTGTAACAAAAAACACTTTAAATTCCTAAGAATTCAAGTCAAAATATATTTTGAATTTCCAACAAACAAGTTTAATTTTTAAACCGAAAAAACGAATTTTTAACAAAATACATGCATTTTTAACCTAATATTTTCTACTTATAAAAGATAAATTTCAAACCAAAAATTAAAAATTAAATTAATTAATTTTCAACAAAAAAGTTAAACTTTGAATCAAAGAGGTTAATGAAAAAAAATTATTTTTAACAAACTAGTTCAACTTTCAACCAAGTACATGAATTTTCAACTAAAAAAATATCAATTTTCAAACAAATAGTTAAATTGCCAAACGAAAAGATAAATTTCTAACAAGAAGATTAATTTTCTACCAAAAAAAACGAATTTTCCACAAAATTGTCGAATTTTGAAGTCAAAAGGACAAATTACCTACGAAACGGTTGAATTTTCGATCCGAAAATATGATTTTTCAACAAAAAAGTTCATTTTCTACCAAAAAGTTGAAGAAGAACATTGATTTCGACCAATAAAGACGATTTTTTAACAAAATACATGAATTTTCAATTACGAAAGATCAGTTTTCAATGAAAAAATATCAGTATTCAACCAAAAATGAAATAGTTATAAGATCAAATGTCTATAAAAAAATGATTACGACAACAATTTTAGTTAAATTTTTAGTTAGAAAAATTAATTTTCTCTGAAGAAAAAAAATAATTTTCAACCAAAGAAATTAATCTTGTACCAAAACGATTAATTTTCTACCAAAAAAGATCAATTTTTACAAAATACATTAATTTTCAACGACAAAAGTGAATTAGTCGCCAAGAAGATTAATTTTCTATCACAAAGGACAAAGTTTCAACAAAATACAGAAATTGTCAATCAATATAGTTGAATTATCAACTGAAGAAGATAAATTTTCAACGAAAGACGGAATAGTTAAATGAAAAGTTAGAAGAATAATACAAAAAATGTTAACAAAATAGTTCCATTTTGAACAACAAAAAGAAGATTTTTCAACTAAAATGATGAATCATCAATCAAAAAAAAAAAATGTTTAACAAAGTAGAGCTCTCAACTAAGTAGTTGAATTTTGAACCAAAAAAGGGTTTTCAGTCGTTATTCACGATTAGCCAAAAGTCTTGAAAATATAATCAAATAGTTATTTAAGAAGAAAAATCCTGGGATCAATATGTGAAGAGAAGCTCAAATTTTCAATAGAACTAGCAAAAATTAATCATTTGTGCTAAATTCCATCATGAACATAAATGTGAAAACAAGATTATATTAATACAATTATGTGAGGAATATGTCCACAAAACGCGGTAAATGTTGCTTCAATAAAAAATTCGAATGAAATTCAAATAGCCGAAATAATTTTACTTTGATCCTTGATGAATAGTTTATCCGGAAATACCTTAAAAATTTATTTTTCATGTTTTTTAAATGTTGAAAAATTTCAAAAGTACGTTGTCCTATTTTTCATTAACTAAGTTACTGAAAAGTTACTTTATTTGTAACTTTCAGGGCATCTTCATTACTTTTTTAAAAAGTAACTTGTAACGTAACTTAGTTACGATTTTTACACTCACTTGGAATTTTAATTTCAGTTACTTCGAAGTTACTTTGTGTTTTTTTCACATATACAATCACCTATCAAAGAAGGTTTTGTAGGTCAGTTATAGGTAGAAATTTAATATCCTTTGGTTGAGGATTCAGCTATTTTCTTGAATATTCGTATTTTTTGGTTGAATGCAGCTGTGATTGATTTCAAATTAAAGTCTTTTCTGATTGAAATAATATTAACTATTATATTTTTCGTTCAGAAGTATTCATCTATTTTGATTGAAAGTTTAAATAATTGGCGGAAAATTCACGAATTTTGTTGACAATTAAACTATTTTATTTTACTGAAAAGTAACTTGTAGGAAATTCGTGTTTCGCTCTAAGAATTCAACAATTTGGAGGACATTTTTTTTCTTTGTTGGTTCAAAATTCGACTTTTTCGTTTCAAAATTTACATCTTTTGGTAAACAACTCTTATTTATTATAGTAACAATTAGAAACTTTTTTGAAAATGATCATTTCATGGTTGAAAATTCTTATATTTTGTTGAAAATTCAATTAGTTTATTTAGTTGGAAAGTAACTTTTTTGTTAAAAATTCTTATTTTCTTTTTGAGAATGCAAAAGCTTTGTAGAAAATTCGTCTTTTTGCTTTGAAAATTCGACAATTTAGTGGACATTTTCTTTCTTGGTTCAAAGTTTGACTGTTTCGTTTCAAAAATTATACGTTTTGGTAAAAAAATCTAATTTATTTTAGTTTGAAAATTCAACAATTTTGTGGACATTTTTTTCATTCTTGGTTCAAAATTCGACTTTTTCGTTTCAAAATTTATATCTTTTTGTAGCAAAATCTGGCCTTTTTTTGGTTGAAAATTCAACTATTTTGTTGAAGAATCGTTTTTTTTTTATTTCACTGTGTTTGATTTCAATCAAAATCTTGTTTTGATCGAATAATATCAACTGCTATATATTTCGCTGAGAATAAATCTATTTAGGTTGAAAATTCATGGATTTGGTTAAAAAGTCAACCAGTTGTAAAGCAACATTTTTGTTCAAAATTCATATTTTCGGTTCGAAAATACAACTGTTTTGTATAGAAAATTGGTCTTCTTGGCTTGAAAATGCAACAGTTTAGTGAACATTTTTTTCTTCCTTGTATCAAAATTGGACTTTTTTGTTTAAAAATGTCCCTCTTTGGGTGAAAAAGAACAAACTTTTGTTGTTAGAAATTCAATAATGTTGGTAGAATATAAATCATATTGGTTTGACGATTTAGCTAGTTTTTTGGAAATTCCTCTTTTTTGGTTGCATTCAACTGTGAATTCAACTATTTTGGTAGAAAATTCAAACAGATGGTTGAAAAATAACGAAAATTCTTGTTCAAAATTCAACTCTTTTTGCAAAAAGTATTGACTTTGGTTGCAAAAGGTATTTCTTTTGGTAGAAAGATTTTGAAAATGAATCAGCTTTTCTTTTTAAATTTTGTTTTTTTCTGGTTTAAAATGTAACTTTTTTTTTTCAAATTAGTTTTTTTTTCGGAGGGTAAAAAATTCAAACATTTTGCTAGAATATTCAACTGTTTTGTTGAAAATAAACTTTTTTGTTGGAAATTCAACTCTTCTGTTTAAAATTTGTCTTTTTGATTTGAAAATGGTAGAAAATTCAACTATTTGGTTGAAAATTAACTTTTTTGTTGAAAATTAATATTATCGATAAGAAAGTTTAACAATTTGGTTGAAAATTCATGCATTTCATTAAAAATGTAACTATTTTGGTAGAAAGTCCACATTTGGTTAAAAAGTAGCTTTTTGGTTGAAAATTCGTCCCTTTGATTTGAAAATGTATTCCTTACAGTTCCAAATTTCATATTTTTTTCGTTAAAAAACAACTGTTTGAATAAAAAATGTGACTTAAAGATCTCACTTCAACTAATGCAAGATTTACATTGAGCTTTTATGAATTATCACTTTAGTTATTTTGATTTTTAAATTATAAAAGTAAGAGAGTGAAAAAGTAACTTTTTAGGTAACTTCAAGTTACTTTATCTAGTAACTTAGTTAGAAATTCATATCTTTGGTTGCAAATTTAACTATTTTGTTGGAAAATTGTTTTTTTTTTTAATTAATTTTTAAACTAAAAATGTATCCATTCCATTTTCGGATCACAATCGATATTTTCAGTAACAATTTATCTTTTCTAGTTGAAAACTCATGCGGAGAGTCATATTTTGTCAATTAAAACAATTTTGAAAAATTGTAAGTGGAAAAAATGGTGTCATTCAACTTGTTCTCACTACAATAAAGAAACTTCTGTAAATCATAAGCAACGTTCTTAAATTATATAAAATTTTCTGTAAAATCCATGAACAAAATGTTGGGAAATAAACCAAGTTTTTTTCTAAAGAAAGGGTAATTAGTGCGCGCATAGCGCGTACAATGTTCTAGTTCTTTAAATTTTATTATCAAAAAACGTACTTAATGTTGTCCCCTGCTTTCTATATATAAATTCCTGAAACGTATTTTCTATCAATCTTTCAAGCCCGAGAGGTTTTTCCTCTTTAAATTATATTCCCACAAAATTATATAGGGTCCTGACGTTCTAAATCGCTTTTTGAACAGCATACTGCTCCAGTGTGATTCTCAAATATAAATCTCTTTCCTCTCTGAGCAAATAAGCTTTAGAGATTTCTTTTTTCCATTTATTTTTTTATTTTTTTAATAGCTCAATTTTGAAAGACGAAAATGCAAATGTCGAGAGTCAGAATCTTGTATCCACTTTCAAGAGATGATCTGTGAGTGAATGTTGGCTGTTGGATTAGCGAGGAAAAGTAGTGGTAAGTCGTTTTCCACCCCTCGAGAAACAGCTTTGCAGACTTCAACCCCAAACCCCTAAACACTTCTTGGTAAATGCCGTTCCCCTTGAGAGCAAAACCCTCGCTGAAAACATTTTTCGAGTAATTTTTCTTGTAATAGCAAAAACTTTTTACGTAAGTGAAAAAAAATATTGTTCTGGATTAAGAGAAGAAAAATATTGTTATAGAAATAGTGATAGGAAAGTTAATTTTTAAAAGGAATGAGGAATGATGGTGAGTGTTGAACTATTTTGCTGAAAATTCATTTTTTGTGAAGATTTATCGTTTAGGTTAAAAATTCATATCTTTGTTTACAAATTTGACTATATCGCTGAAAAATTGTTGCTTTCTTAAAAATTATTTTCAAACTTAAAATTTACCTTTTCCATTTTTGGATCACAATTGATATTTTTAATTGAAAATTGATCTTTTTTAGTTGAAAATTCGTCTCTTTGGTTCAAAGTGTAACTATTTTGTTAAAAATTTGTTGTTCTGGTTGAGATGTAATTTTTTGAGTAGCAATGTAGCTATTTTATTTATGGTAGAAAATTGATATTTTTTATTAAAAACTGATCTTTTCTAATTGAAGATTCATGCCTTATGTTAAAAATTTGAATTTTTTTATTAAACATGCAACTCTTCGATTCTGCATTAATTTGGTTTAGTGAAGAATTCAAAGGAGTTCAACTTTCAATCAAATAGTTGAATTTTCATCTGAAAAAGATAAATTTTCAAATCAAACATATGAACTTTTAGCCAAAAAGAGCAATTTTCAACAAAAGAGGGAATATCAAATTTTCATTCCGTTAACTAATATTAAAAAAAATAATAATTTGCAAAAAAATAGTTGAATTTTCAACTAAGGAGATGAATTTTGAACTAAAATTATACATCTTCAATCAAAAAATTAATTTTCAACAAAAGAGTTCAAGTTTTAACCAAGTAATTAAATTTTCAACTAAAAAAATTAATTATCAACTAACGAAGAGGAATTTTCAGCAAAATACATGGATTTTCAAGCAAGAAAGAGAAAGTTCCAACCAATTAGTTGAATCTTCAATTCAAAAATATAAATTTAAAACATAAAATTGAATAGATAAATTTTCACTCAAGGAAATAATGTTGACAGAAAAAAACATGAATTTGAAAATAATATTTAAATTTTTAACTGAAACTGCGATGATGAATTTTTATCAAAATGCATGGATTTTCAATTTTTAAAAAATTGGAAATTAATTTTCAACAAACAAAAAATGTTAATTCAAAGAACAATAGTTAAATTTTCAACTAAAGAGATTAAACATCAACTAAAATGATAAATCTTCAACCAAAAAATTAATTTCTAACAAACCAGTTCAACTTTGAACCAAACAGATGAATTTTCAATCAAAAACATTAATTTTCTACCAATGGAGATGATTCTTCAACAAAATACATGGATTTTCAACTAGAAAAGAGCAATTTTCAACCAAATAGTTGAAGTTTCAACTGAAAAATATAAGTTTGATGAATCTTTTTAAATCGCTAGAAATCTTTGAAATCATAGGAGATTCAATAAATTCCTTCAAATCTTGTGAAAATAATTGAAATACCTTAAAATCCCTTGAAATCTTTGGAATCGCTAAAAATCTGTTCAAATTTAATTGAATTTAATCTTCAAAGTTCTTTAGAAATCTTCCAAATTCCTCTGAAGATCCTTTGGAATCATTAGTAATTCTTTTAACTCTCTTAAAATTCTTGAAATCTTTTGAAATCCTCAGAAATTCCTTGAAATACCTTGAAAACTTTTCTTTGGAAATCGTAAAAATCTATTAAAATTGGTGAAAATCATTCGAAAATTTCTTAAATATTCCAATTGAATTAAATTTATACATTGAAGTTCTCTCAAACTCGTTCATATCCCTACAAATCTTATAAATCCCTTGAAATTTTTAAGGATTCAATAAAATCCTTTAAAACTAGTGAGATTACTTGAAATACATTGAAATCACTAAGAATCCCTTAAATTTAAATTTAATTTAATTCATTTCCCAAAACTCTTTTGGAATCTCTTGAAATCTTTCGGAATCCTAAAAAATTCATTGTAATCCCTGAAAACATGGTACTCTCTTGAAATCATTTGAAATACCCTAGAATCCCTTGAAATCGTACCAGTCCATTAAAATAAGTAGGAATCATTTTAAATATCTTGAAAATAAATTAAATTGAACTCATTTATCACAGTTCTATAAAAAAAGAGTTAAAATCCCTTTAAATCTTTGCTTTGTTAATCTTAAAAATTCATTAAAATAAGTAAAAATTATTTTAAATTCCTTGAATATGAATTAAATTGGTCTTATTCATCAACATTTTCTTTAAAAAAACGTCCAAACCCCTAGAAATCTTGGAAATTCTTTTAAATATTTGGAATCGCTTGGAATACCTTGTAAGTACATAATTTGATTTATTTTTCAAAGTTCTCTAGAAATCCCTTCAAATATTTGGAAATCCTACAAAATTCTTTGAAATCACTTAAAATTGTGTGAATCTCTTGAAATCCTTTAGCACCCCTTGAAATTCCCGAAAATGTTTGGAAATCTTCAAAATCCTCTAAACTCTCTTAAAATGTTTCGAAATCTTATGAAATTCCTTGAAGTCCGTGGAAATATTTTTAAATCGCTTGAAAACCGATAAAATACTTTAGAATTAGTTTAAATACTTGGAAATCCCAGAATAATCGTTAAAATCCATAGAAATATTTTTAATCTTTTATAACTCTTCTGAAATTTTGTGATTGGTTTGTGGTTTCCCTATTTTTTGCATCAATTCTTTCAATATTTTAACAATATTTTCTTATCAGGATTTTTCTAGAATTGTGAAAAAATTATAAGAAATTCATCACAGGAAAATCATTACAGACCTATACTGGATTTCCCATGATATTTTTTCGTAAGGGGGGATTATAAGGGATATCATGGGATTGCATGAGATTGCATAAGATTGCAGAAAAAGTGTACACCAGATTTCATGAGTAATTATCCCCTCAGAAAAATCGAAATTTGTAAAAAAAGACACAGAAGTTCGTCCCGAGGTAAATTATTGAATGATAAAAAAAAAAATTTTAACGGCGCCTTCACCCATTCCTCCCCTCTTTTACTACTCATATCATCTCGTCTCGAATATCGTCTCGAATTACGCCTTAATTTTCGCTTCGAATATCGTCTCGAATCTCGTCTTAAATCTCGCCTCGAATCTCGTCTTGAATCTCGCCTCGAAGCTTATCTCGAATATTGTCTTGAATCTAATCTCGAATGTCGTCTCGAGTCTCGTAAAAAAGTGCAACCAAAAATACGAAACCCTAAAAAACATGGGAAAAATTTAATACAAACTTTTCCCACTGACGTGTATAGTATAAGTGTGTCAGGAGGTAACTGATTCCTGTCGGAATTGTAAATTCGTCGGAGATGATCAATCTTCCTCACACAAGCTATTCGCGTGGATAGATATCATCGGAAATGCCCATTGAAAATAAAATAAGCGTTCCAACCACAAGACCGGTTCGCACAATGAAAATTTTGTTATCGTCGTGCGATATTTCAGGGCTTGAGTGAGATTTAAGTACAAATCGAATAGCTCGATGTAAAAGAGTATAAAAATATACTGAACTGTTTCACAATAATTCAACTGGAGAAAAATTATAGTCATTTTATAATGTTTTCTGTAACTAAATAGCGATTAGGGAATTTATTGATTTAGTAATTAGGCTTAAGAGAAATCAAGATTCCGGCAAAAGAAATAAAGTACCTCATGTCACCGGAAGTAATATATTTTTTTAATGGCGGGCTTGTGATCAGTGAGAGTCGCGAATTTTGTCGCCAATTTTTTCAATTTTTGAGACAAGAATGTTTTGAGAATTGCGGAAAATAGGTATGGTTATCGTTTGGTGATTATTATGCATTGTATTTAAACTATTTAGATCAAAACGACTATGCATTCAGGAAAAAATGTTGAATCAAAAAAATTATTATTTTGATATAGAGTCAAATAAACATTTGTTTGATTCAAACAAATTTTATTCGAATCAAGATAAACCATTCATATATTTGATATAGGGTCAAACAAATGTTTGTTAGATGCAAAAAAAACATTCTTCTGAGTATACGCAATTGATCATTTTTAATTTTGTAAATTGCAAAAATTTGCTTCTGCGGGTAAAAAAACGGACGTTTTTTCACGGACAATGTTTTGTAGCAGTAAGCAGCAGAAAGTAAATAAACATGAAAAGATTGGGAGATTCTGAATTTTTGAAAAAGATTTTAAAAATTACCAAATTGGATTTTTACAACTGATCACTTCTTTCAAAATATTCTGAAATCGTTTCCCTAAAATTTGCTGAACTTAACTGCAAAACCGAATATCAAACTTCACAACCTGAACTGCTCGCAAGACAGGGAAAATAGGGTGATTTTTCGCGAAAATAGGTGAATTATAGGGATATAAATTCTTTTAAATCAAATTAATTAAGTTATCTAACATTTCGAGTTCCATTTTCAACAAAAAAATAATTATTTTCTACCAAAGGAGATAAATTTGCAACAAAAGAGTCGAGTTTTCAAGCTAAAAATTATAATGTTTTAGAAAAAAGTTGACTTTAAACAGAAAAAGATGAATTTTCGACAAAAAGTGAATTTCAGACCGATAAAGGTGAATTTCCAACCAAACGATTGAATTTTTGAACGCATAAATCATTTTTCATCCAAACAGTTGGATTTACAACCAAATGTCTGAACTTATGAGCAAAAGAGACGAATTTAACAAAAATTTCAATTCTGAGTCAAATCGCATAGTTGCATTTTCAATCACATGGTCCAATTTTCAAACCAAAAAGATTAGACTTCAACTAAAAAAATTCGCATTTTCAACCAATTAGTTAAATTTTGAAGTCAAAAAGTCGAAGTTTTTAAAACACTGTTGAAATTTCGAACCGAAAAGTTGAATTTTCAACAAACATGTTAATTTTCAATAAAAGCAGATATTTTTTACCAAAAAATATGAATTTCCAATACGAAAGCACAAATTTTCTATTCAAAAAGGCGAATGTTAAAAAAAAAAGCAGTTCAATTATCGACTAAAAAAGATAAATATTTAACAAAATAGTTCAAATTTCAGCAAAATAATTAACTTTCCAACCAAATAGTAGCATTTTAACCTATAAAGATGAATTTTCCACGAAGAAGATTAATTTTCTACTGAAAAAGTTCAATTTTAATAAATGACATTAATTGTTTGTCAAAATAGTTACATTTTCAAGCAAAAAATACGAAGTTTTCAGAAAATAGTTTAAATTCAACCCAAATAGTAGAATTTTCAAAAAAAAAACAAATTAATTTTTAACAAAAAAAAAAAAAGAGTTTTCTTCCAAAAAAAGATGAATCTTCAATCCTGAAGGATGAATTTTCAGCAAAAAAGTTGAATTTTCGAACAAAAAAGTTTACTTATTAACAAAACAGCTGAACTTCCCAACCAAATTGTAGAAATGTTAACCAACTAGTTGCATTTTCAACATACAAAGATGATTTTTCAACAAAGAAAATAAATTTTCTACCAAAAAAGAAGAATTTTCAATAAAATACATACATTTTTAACCAAATAGTTGAATTTTTAACTAAAATGATAAGTTTTCAACAAAAAATGGAATAGTCAAATTTTCAGTTGAAAAAAAAATTAAGTTTAACCCCAAGATATTAATCTTGAACTAAAATTTTGAATCTTCCACCAAAAAATATAAATTCTCAACAATAAATGTAAAAAGTAATTTCTCAACGACAAAAAACGGATTTTTAATAAAATTTCCCACCAAATATGAATCTTCAACCATAGAAATCAATTTTAAAAAAATTAGTTCAACTTTTATCCAAGTAGTTGAATTTTCAATTCAAAAAGATCAATTTTTAACCAAAAAAGGAGTACTTACATTTTCAGTTTAAAAAATTAATATTCCACAAGAAAAATGAGGTTTCAACAAAGAAGTCTAGTTTTCAACCTAGATGAATTCTCAACGAAAGATGTAACAGTTAAATTTGTAACAAAAAATTTAATTTCTACCAGAAGAGACGAGTTTTTCAACCAAAAAGACTGTTGTTCAAAAAAGTAATCGAATAATTTGATTTTCTTATGGGCTTCTCCTAATTCAGTTCGCATTTAGGCGTAAAAACGAGAAAAAGGGAAAGTTTTTTGAAAACAGGGGAGAAAATACGAATTCTTAAAAAAAGGGTAAAAAGGAAAAAAGGGGAATAGTGGAATACGGAAAAGGGTGTGAAGACTGAAAATATATTTTTTCAGAATTTACTATCTGCCTCGACACTTGTTTTGTCTTTAGTGCATTTTATAAAATTTATTTAGTTTCTTAATGATCATTGAAGGCTACAAGGAAAAAGTAAAAATTTAATGCAGAATATTTTCAAAAAATCTAAATTTAAAATCTCTATAAAGCACCTTAAGACAATAATCCATTCTCATATTTTGTTTTTATTTATTTTAATAATTTATCAATATTAATTATATAGTATTTTTCAGTTTTTTATTTGTTCACTGATCACTGAAAACCATTAGCTGTGTTAGCTTTCAGGGGAAAAAAGGCTGAAATAATAGCGTTTATTTTCTGATCGATGCACCAGAAAAAAAGAAGTGGAAGACTGAGCAACGACAACAGGTACTCAAATAATGAACTTATTTATTTTACTTTCTTTCTCATAACAAAGTTTGCATAAATATTTGAAAACAGAATTTGCAAAAATATTATGCTAAGCCAATTATTCAACAAAGGAGCTACTGATGAAAACTTTGAATTATTTATTAAAAAAGCGAAAGTCTTCTCATAAAAAAAAGATAACAGTATTACTAAACTGATATACAGTAGAACTTTTTTTCAAAGTTATTTTCACATTTGAATGAGTTCTTCTTAATAAAATTAGTGTAAGTACCATATTAATTTTTAACAAAAAAAGATCGAATTTCCACCAACAAGCTAAATTTTCAAACAAATTTTCAAAAACAAAATTCAACCGAATAATTACATTCTCAAAACAGAAGTAGAATTTCCAACCAAGAAAGATATCAGCCAGCAAAGAGCAAAAAATCAACCAACTTCTTCTATTTACAAGTCAAAAAGATGAATTTCCTACAAAACAGTTGAATTTTGGTCACAAAGGCGACAAAAAAGACAAATGCTTAACAAAATACTTCGAATCCTTAACAGAAACGGATTAATCTTGAACCAAAAATTTGCATTTTTAACCAAAAGAGATCAATTTTCAAACCAGAAAAATAAATTTCCCACTAAGAAAGATTTTGCAATAAAAAAATGCAACTAAATTGTAGAATTTTCAATCCAAAAAGGCAAATTTTCTACAAAGCAGTTGAATTTTCAACCCAAAAATGTGAATTCTTAACAAAAAAGTTAATGTTCAATAAAATAGTCAAATTTTCAACCAAAGAGATGAGACTTCCACCAGTTAGTTGAATTTTCAACCAAAAAGGATGTATTTTTAACAAAATAGATGAATTTTCAACAAAATAATTTAAGTTTTTACTAAAAGAGATGTATTCTGAACCAAAAATAGAACAGTAGACTTTCAAAATGGAAATGATTGACTTCCAACAAAACAAGATAACTTTTTTTACACAAAAATGAATTTTTGATCAATGAATTTTCAACCTCAGCATATGAATTTTTGAGAGAAAAGTTCATTTTCACTAAACCAGTTGAAGTTTCTATAAAACTGTTAAATTTTCAAGCTAGAAAGACGATTTTTCTACAAAACTGTTGAAATTTTTAACCCAAAAATTTGAATTTTCGACACAAAAGTTAACCTTTAACGTGCCAACTTTCAAACAAATAGTTTAATTTTTTAAACAAAATAATTAATGTTTCGACGAAGAGAGTTGAATTTTCAAGTAAAAATATCATAGTAGACTTTTTGATTAAAAATAATAAACTTTGAACCATAAAATTTGTCTTTTCTGCCAAAGATGAATTTTTAATCGAAGAGGACGAACTTTTCATCCAGGAAAACGAATTTTCATCAATACAATTAAATTTTTGAACAAAAAGTACTGCTTTTTAAAAAATGAATTGAATTTTCAAGAAAATAATTAAATTTCACACAAATAGAGATGAATTCTGAACAAAAAATATGACAGTAGACTGTTCAATTGAAAAGAATTGACTTTCAACCGAACAAGATTACTTTTCTACCAAAGATGAATTTTCGACCAAAAAAATGTATTCACAACGAAAATCGTAATAATTGATATTTCATGGAAAATTTTAATTTTTGATGAAAAGCAGTCGAATTCAAGCATAAAATATGAATTTTCAACTCAATGGTATAATCCTTAACAAAAATAGATCATTTTCAACCAAACAGTTGAATTTTTAACCTAAAAAGTTGAAATTTCTACCAAGAGATGAATTTTCAACCAAGAAAGATTTTTCACTGTTGAACTTTTAATCTACAAAGTAGAATTTTCAATCCAAAAGTAAAAAATTTTGTGTCCAAATAGACAAATTTTCAAGAAAATAGTTGAATTTCCGACCAAATAGTCAAATTAAAAAAAAAAGATTAAACATCAACCAAAAACAGTTGCATTTTGAACAAAATAATTGAATTCTCAAACTAAAATACGAATTTTCAACAAAATAGTTGAACTTTTAATCAAAAAGTTAAATTTTCAACCTAGAAAAAGATGAATTTTCAACCCGATGGTCGAACTTTTAGTAAAAACGGACTAAACTTCAACCCCGGTTGAATTTGCAACACGAAAAGTTAAATGTTCATCAAAAAGATGAATTCTCAACAAGAAATGTAATAATTGATATTTCAACCAAAAATGATGAAATTTCTACCAAAAGAGAAGCATTTTCACATCAAAAAGACGAACCTTCAGCCAAGAAGATTAGTTTTCTACCAACAGATACGATTTTTCAACAAAATACATAAATTGCCAAAGAAATAATTGAATTTCAAACTAAAAAAGATAAATTTTCAACCAAAAATGTAAAATTTAAAATTGTAATAAAAAAATTAATTTGTGACAAAAAAAAACGAATTTTCAACCAAATAGTCCAGTTTTTAAACAAAGAGATAAATCTTCAACCAAAAAAATGTTATTTCAACAAAGAAATATTTTTTAGTTCATACAAAAATTGTCGATCATAGAAGAAGAATTTTTAACTGAAACAGATACATTTCCAACCAAAAATGAAGAAAAATAAGTTTTCAATTTAAAAAATTAATTTTGAAACAAAAAAAGCGAATTTTTAACAAAATAGTTAAAGGTTTAATCACAGAGATGAACCTTCAATCAAAAAAATAAATGTTTAACTAATAATATCAGCTAAAGACAATTTCTTCCATCGACCGATGCCCCAATAATGCATTTATTTATTGAATTAATTTAAAAAAATTATAAATCTTATCAAAGAATTATGAATTTTGCAAAAATTATCATGCGGTTCCTAATCTGAAAAAAAATCTTTCTTAGAAAAAAACGTATTTTTCCGTCGCCAAATGCGCGAATAATACATTCGTTAATGAAGTTTGTTCAAAAAATCATAACATTTTATAAGCTAATCATGAATGTTGCTAAAATTATCATGAAGTTCCCCATTAAAAGGATTGACATAGAAAAAAAAACTAATTTTTCCGTCGATTTATGCCCAAATAATACATTTGTTTATTAAATTTGTTTCAAAAAATCATAAAATTTATCAAAAAATTATCATGCGGTTCCTCATTTTGAAAAAACTGAAAGCAAAAAAACTAATTTTTCCGTCGCCAAATGCCCGAATAATGCATTTGTTGATAAAATTTGTGTAAAAAATCATAAAATTTATAAAATATCGAGAAAAAAAACGAATTTTTCCGTCGATATATGCCCGAATAATGCATTTGTTTATTAAATTCGTTTTGAAAAATCACGAATTTTGCAAAAGTTATCATGAGTTTCCTAATTTTTGAAAATTCACATCGGAAAAAAATGGATTTTTCTGTCGAGAAACTGAACAATTAATTTTTTTATCAAATTTGTTCATCATATTAACAAAAGTAATATCGAGAGAAACATTATAACATTGTTTCCGTCCAAATTTTTTTCAATATATAACTTTGAAAAACGTGAAATTATTTAAAATGATAGAAAACACATTTTCAACAAATAATTTACTTATAACAAAATTATTTGTTCATTGTATTAAAATGACATTTTTTATCTATAATGTAAATCTATGAAGCGTAGGCGATTACAACAATTTTTCTGTTATTAGCGAACCTCGGGAACGTTAAATAGAAAGGATTGTCATTTTTTTTCGTTATATTTGTTTATTCATAAAAAAAATTGAAACCCTGAATCAAAAATCAGGCTTGACACCTTTCTTTGAAATTTTATCAGCTTTTTTTTGAAATTTGTTTCGATCCAAGCGATCAATATCTGTGGGCTGTACGTTCTTTTGGACCAAAAAAGTACATTTTTTCTCACTGTGCTACAGTGACCCGGTAATAATGCAGCAGGGGCCAATTCAATTACCCTATTCACATAACTTGAAGCCCTGATTAGTGCAATTTGAGAAGATTTAATCGCCATAATAAACCAATAATTACCTGGTAATTCGAGGAAATTGGATGTCCTCCTTTGACGACCACGAGGATGTGCGCTGAAATTCAACGGACCAACATCCTCATTGCTGACGTTAGATAAATTGGAAACCTGACTGTCACGTGATCCCCGGCGAGATGCAAGGTAAGCTGTAATTGAAACAGATTGATTTTGTTTATTATTTTCCTTCTTCATTTTATTTTATTTTCTAAATTACCTGATTTTTCCCTGACTAATAATATTTAAATTGATTTTAACCAAAATCGTTATAATGTTTAGCTGAGAAAAAAATTGATCTCTAGCTTTGCTGGGATTCGAACCCAGGTCGACAGATTGGCGGTCTGGTACTCTTTGCCACTAAGGCACGGAGGGGATCGAGAATCGTAATTTCTTCCACAGCCTCTCACAAGATAACGACGTTGTTTCCATTCTTGTAAGAATTTATACTTCAAATCGTATTAAGTAATTGAGTTTTGATGTTATGTTTTTGTTGATGAGCGTAGTGTTACAGTTTTTTTCCATGGAATTAGTTTTTGATCTAAATAGTCTAAATCAAAATGGTTTTAATCTTAAGCTGTAAAGAAAATTTCCCTCTCGTTTCGCTGGGATTTGCAATCTGAAGACCCGGGTTCGAATCCCAGGGGAGCTAAAGAGGAATTTTTTCTGAGCAAAAGATTCAAACCATTTTTTTTCAGACTATGTAGATCAAAAACCGTCATTCCGTCGACCAAAAAATGTTAGACCACCCTGTTCGATAAAAACATAACATAAAAACTCAATTATTCAATAAGATTGTAAATATGAATTCTTAAAAGACCTGGAACGACGTCCTCGTTCTTTTTTAAGAGGGGGTGAAAAAACCAGGATTCTCGTTCCCCGCCGTACCTTGGTGAGTAAGAACACCAGACCGGCAATTTGTAGACTTGGGTTCGAATCCCAGCCGAGCTAGAGAGGATTTTTTTCATAGCTGCAGATTATAAATATTTTGGTGTAAGTTACGTAGAACAAAAACCGTAATTCCATCGACAAATAGATATCAGTATTTAAAGACTAAAATTATAATCCTGTAATATTTTTAACATATAATCTTTCATAATAAACTAAAACAATTTAGGATTTAAATTTATGAAATTTAAATTTATTACTCTCGAAGCTGCCTAGCCCAATTTACTTGAAAACATGGGAGAAGTGATGTATTTATACCGAAAAATAGATCAAAAGTGACTAATTTCTAACCCAAATAGTAGCTAATGTACATTCATAATTTGACTAATGTTCTTTTGAATGAAAAAAGTTCGAAAGGATTTCATTAAATTCATCAGGAATCCAAATGAGTTTTAATGAATTCAGGATCAAATCGTAAGACTTCAAAACAATTCAAGTTAAATTCAAAAGAATTCATATGAATTGGAAAAAGATTTCGAATCCATAAAATTGCATTGATTTCAGTAAAACTGGCTTGAATTTAGAGAAATTTAAGGAAACTGAGAAGAATTCGTGATGAATTAAAAAAAAATCAAGTGAACTAAAGACAATTCAAAAATATAAAAAAAATGTATTGAATTCAGTAAGTTCGAAATGAGTACAGATATATTCAAGGAAATTAGACAGAATTTGATCAAATTCCTAAGAATTGAAGTTGAGTTTAAAAGACTTCAAGATGAATAATTAAACAAAAGCTAATAAAAATTTTAAAAATTGATATTGAATTGAGTAGAATTCAGTGAATTTAGAGGAATTCAAGTGAATTCAAGCTACTCCCAAAGAAATGAAAAGAATTGTAAAGAATTCAGGATATATTAATAAGAGTTAAGTGAATTCAAATAATTTTAAAAATTCCTTGTTCTGGCAAATAAAAATTTACCAGAATTTTAAACTTTTCTCCTTCAAATTTTAGAGAAAGGGAGCTACTATATTTCTGAGTTATACTTGAAAAATTGTGTAAGGATACAAATATAATTCTAACTTGAAACAAGGAATTTGAGAAATTAAATTATTTTTCATTTGGTATAGGGAATTTTCTAAAAGGAAAATTCTGATTTATGAAAAAGGAATGTACAAAAACAATCCCTGTTCCAAAGCAAAATTCGTCAGATTAAAAAAATTCTTCGTTCCAAGTCAGAGTTATTATTAATTTAAAGTTTTGTTTTGGCATATAGAAATTTAACAGAATTTGAATTTCGTTTTTCCAAATTTTATAAGAAGGAAGTCACTTTATTTCTGAATTATATTTGAAAATTTTGTAAATAAACATAATTCTAACTTGGAACCAAATTTCATTGAGAATTGGGGTAGAGAATTTTCTAAAAGAATTGTCATTCTAATTCATAAAAAGAAAATTTACAAAAACAATCTCTATTCCAAATCAAAATTCGTCAGATTTTAAAAATTTTTCGTTTCAAATCAGATTTTTTTTAATTAAAAATTTATTTTCTTCGTCAACTAAAAATTTGCCATAATGTGTAGTTTTCCTATTCCAAATTGGAGAAAAAGGGGATTTTTCGTAGTTCTGAATTAAATTTAATGAATTAAATTTACACCTCGTTTGACTAAAAGAATTTTAATTCTGGGATTTTACAAAAAACGATCCCTGGTCCAAATCGAAATTCAACACATTTTAAATATTCTTGTTTTAGATCAAAATTTTTTTGAATTTGAAATTCCTTTTCTTCTGCAAATAAAAATGTGCCAGAATTGGTAGCTTTCCTTTTCGCAATTTGAGAAGGGGGGAGTTATTGTATTTTTGAATCATATTCGAAAATTTTGTAAATAAATATAGTTCAAACACGGAACAAGGAATTTCGAAAAAGAATTTAATTTTTACTTGGCATAGGAAATCGACTAAAAGAATTCGAGCTATGGGAATTTATAAAAACAATCCCAATTCCACATCAAAATTCGTCAGATTGCAAAAATTTCTAATTTCAAATCAGAATTTTTTTGAATTTAAAATGTCTTCCTTTTTGCAAATAAAAATTTGCCAGAATTTGAAAATTCCCTCTTCGAAAATTTGAAAAAAGGGAGTCACTATATTCTTGAATTAAATGTTTTAATTTTGTAAATAAATGTAATTCTAACATGGAACAAGAATTTCGGAAATTAATTTAATTGTCACTTGTTGCAGCATATTTTTTTAAGTAATTCTAATGTTTATTCATAAAAAGGGGATTCATGAACACAATCCCTGTTCCAAATCAGAATCTTGTTTAATTTGAAATTTCTTTGTTTTCTTCCAATGAAAATCTGCCAGAATTTGAAATTTCCTTTTTCAAATTTGATAAAAATAGAGCAACTGTAATTTTGAATTATATTTGACATTTTTTAAAATAAATATAATTCTAACTTGGAACGGGGAATTTCGGAAATTAATTTAATTGTCACTTGGTTTTGGGATTTGCCTACACATATTCTAATTCTGGGAATTTACAAGAACAATCCATGTTCCAAGTGAAAATTCGTAAGATTTTAAAAAGTCCTTGTTCCAAATCAAATTTTTTTTTAAATTCAAAATTTCTTCTCTTCTGCAAATAAAAATTTTCCAGAATTTATATCTTTCCTCTTCTCAATTTGAGAAGGAGAGAGTTATTGTATTTTTGAATCATATTTGGAAGTTTCTTGAATAAATATAATTCTAACTAGGAACAAGGAATTCTGAAAATGAATTTGATTATCACTTGGTATAGGGAGATGAGGAAAAGAATCTTAATTCGCCAGATCGCAGATTCGCAGAAAAAAAAATTCGTCAGATTTTAAAAATCCCTTCTTCCAAATCACAATTTTTTTTTAATTCAAAATTTATTTTCTTCTGCAAATAAAAATTTTCCAGAATTTGAAACTTCCCTCTTCTAAATTTGAAAAAAAAGATCTTACTATATTTTTGAATTAAATTTGACAATTTTATAAACAAAAATAATTCTAAATTGGAAAAGGGAATTTCGGAAATTAATTTGATTGTTACTTATTATGAGGAATTTTTGGAAAGAATTTCAATTCTAATTTATGAAAAGGAAATTTACGAAAACAATCCTTCCAAATCAGAATTTTTTTAAATTAAAAATTTTTGTTTTCATATAAAAATTGTCCAGAATTTGAAACTTCTCTCTTTCAAATTTTAGAAAAAGAAATTCACTAAATTTCTAAATAGCAACTTCCCTTAGGTGAGCAATTCAAGAAACGATGCCTGAAAGTATATCTTGTGATTTATTTACACGTTCGTACAGTATACTCTTTGAAATAATTCACAAGGCTCAATTCGTTCAATACGGCTATACGCAGTTAGCATTCATTCTGACACATATGTGCGCAAAATGGAACATTTATGCGAACTGCATTTTGAAGTAGAATAAATATATGGAATTCACTACGCAGCACTGAGGTAAAATAAAATGAGCAAAAATTTAACATATGTATACCCTTTTACAAAATTGTCCTATATATGTACTTTTGAAACGTGCATTTCGAAAGTTTACCCGCCTTTCTCTACATAAAGGGAAACAGCCTCAAAGCATTTTTTTTAATTCAAACTATTTAAAGTGACTTCCCTAAAGAAGAGTAAGAAATATTTTTCTCTGCAAGAGGGAATTTTTAAATTGGCAGAAATGCCCGAGAATTCAAAGCTGGGAAACGTTGCTCGTATGCCAAAAATGCTTGCGCCAACACTTTTAGCGTGGTATTGGTTTAGCACTGGGTATACCTGTACAAAAATCAAATCTGATACGGCTCTAATAAACTTTCCTAAAATGGCTGAAGCATATACAATTTTCTTTTTTTGAACGCCGGAAACTGGGGTCAAGTGACGTATATGTGGTTTAAAGCGGCACACCCTTAATTATGCATTTAAAACCCGATATTGCTTTCACTAGGTTTTACAATTAAACTTTCACAATTATTAGTTGCAAGCCTCATTTTTTCGACACAGTTCGCCCCAGTTTGCGTTATTAAAGAAAGGAAGAAGTCTAATATTTTTTCTGCTCCAGATATTTTGGGAGTTTTTATTAGAGCCCATTAGGTCTGATTTCGACTTTTATAGGGCCAATCCATAAAGACTTTGAAAAAGACAAATTATTCTGCACTCTACAGGGTACACTTCGTAATGTTTTTTATTTTGTTTTTTTAGATCTTTCAAAATTTCAAATATGAGGGACATTAACACCTCCTTCCCCTATCCCCTGCCCCTCACCAATTCTTCACACCTGAGTCATTCCATCACTTCCCCCTTCCATTCCTTGCCCTTTTCTATTTTGTCGCCCCCTCCCTTTTCCCTCGGCGTTACTCTCATAACACCCTATCACTCTCAAACCTCCCTCCCTACACTCCCACGCGATTTCCCATCCCATCTCCCCTCCGAATTCTTCAGCCTAGACCCTAGACTTCTCTTCATCTGTTTCCCCTCCTCTATTCACCCTCACTTCCCTACTATCCCTCACTTGCTCCCCCTACTCCTCAACACCTCTCCTTTCCTTACATTCCAGCTCTTTACTTCCCTTACTCCCCCTGTCCATACTTCCCCTACTCACCCCCATCACTTCCCCTACATCCTCTAAATCCACTCTGCTTGCTCCTACCAGCCCTATTTCTCCTACACCATCTCCCCTCACTTTCCCTCATTTTCTACTCTCTCTCTAACTCTCTAACTCTTCAACCCCTACCACTTCTTTTCAGGGATTCTTAGCCCCGGGAAGAAATCTTTATAGTTTCGGTCGGGTGTCCGTTAGAATTGTCCAAAAAATTGATTTTCGAATAGAGGGCAAACCCCCCTCCCCCAATATTAAGTCGTGCCACAAAGAAGGGAAATCCCATAAGATTAACATGAGAAAAATTTTGTATTCGAAAAAATAAGATTCATCGTCAAACCGGTAATATCGGACATGTGAGGTAAATTTGGATACCCCTAAATTTTGTTTAAAACCACCCATCTTAAGTAATTCAAACTATCAATTCAGGAATTCAAAATTTACCCCACATCTCCGAAATTACCGCGCTTAACGGTACGTTTCCGGGTACAAACTTTGCTTGCGGAAGATTTTTAGAATTTGTTGGGGAGTCTTCAGCAAATAATTTCTGCTAATTTACTTTAGATTTTGACGACCTCCAGCCCCTTATCGAGTCAAAAAAATGCCCCAAGAAACTAAAATTGAAAATTTTGCAATTTTTCATTCAATGAGTGAAATGTTTTTAAGTATTTTCAAACTAATTTTTATTGATTTAAACAATTTTTGTTTCTTCGAACAGTTTTTTCTTCCTACTTACTTATTAAAAGGAAACTTTTTATGTTCAATCAGACAATTAGTCTCTGATAAGAAAACTGATCATTGTTTCAATTTATTATAATTAATTTGTAACTTCTTCTTAAAGAGAGGTAGAAAACTCTTATTTTTTAAATTCAATTAACTTTTTTGCTTAATATTGATTATCTACGTCATTCAGATGTCACTACCCATTATGTAAGAACTTCGTATTTGTTTAAATAATTTTTTTGTTCGAACTATTTTTTTATGAAATAAATCTTTGAAATTGTTCTATTTCTGTCATTAATCAGGTGATTTCTAATTGTTAAAAGCCACATTCTTTGTTTAAACCATTATCGGCATTTTTAAACAATTTAATAAAGATTAATTGTACTTTTCTGTGCAAAAGCAATAAAAAAATCTGATTCTGTTTTTAATTTTGGTGAAGTGTGTTCTTTATTGTTAAATATTTAAATATCACACAAAATCTTAAAATAATTATTATTTGTTTAAATAATTCTTTTTATGCTGATCACAAAAGTTGAAAAGAAAATTAATGTTAAAAAAGAAACTTACTTTCAGCTCCTAGAGGACCAATAGTTATCATTCTGCGGGGGGTGATTTGAAGGAAAAATTTTGAAAATAATTTCAGGACGGAAAAAATTGAACGTAATTTGCATAGGATGAAATCTTATTGAGAACCCCACTTTACATGACTAGTGTAAAAAAATTGTTTGAGCAAATATGAATTTTTTACATAATTCGTATAACATTTAAATGTTTAACAATAAGCGACATAATTAACCAAATTTATAAAAAAGAATATTTTTTCATCGCATTTCCATAAAAATGTACAAGTAATCTTTAGAAATTGTTTAAACAATTAGTAAATGCTTTAAAAAATATTTCTACTTATTAATGACTAATTATTTGCTCAAACCTAAGAAAAGTAACTTCCAATGAGCTAGTGGAAATACAACACTATTGAAACAAATGAAATATGTTTACATAATTTCAAATTTGTTGAAAAAAAATTTTTAAACAATGAATTTGCCGTATCGTGAAATTCATTTTCCCAAAAACAAAAATGGTTTCGGGAACTTCAAACAATGGAGGGGGGGGGGGCATGCCCTCTATTCAATAAAAAATTTCCAACAGGTATGATTTTGGACGACCCTTGTGTCCATCCGTCCCTCGTACTTTTTTCTCTGGGAGGGGTTAGCGAAAGAGGGGGAAGTGAGGAGAGGAGATGTAGGAGTAATATGTCGTGGAAGAGTAAGGGAAGTGGATGTAGGAGAAGTATGTAAGTCAAGAGAGGGAAAGTGAGGGGTGGGAAAGTAGGAGAAGTGAGAGGAGGAGAAGTAGGGGAGAGAGGGAAGGGAAAGTAGGGAAAGTAAGGAGATGGACAGTATGAGGAAGAGAGGGGTTAAGAAGTAGGGAAAGTAAGAGAGGGATAGTAGTGAATTGAGGGTGAGTAGAGGAGATGAAATAGAGGAAAAAAGTGAGATGTGGGGAAGTAGGGAGTGAGTGGCATGGGGGAAAAGTAGAGTAGGGAGAAATATGTAAAGGGGGAGGCAGATTAGGGTAGGTAGGGGAGGGACGTGTAGGGGAATGTAGGCCAAGTGAGGAGAGTGGAAGCATAGGAGGGAGAAGTAGTGGAATGGAAGATGAGTAATTTGGAAAGTAAAGAAAGGGATAATTAAAAAATAAAAAAGTAGGGAAGTGAAGTAAGGGGAGGGGCAGTGGGGTAAGCAGAGTAGAGGTAGGTATAAGAGGAAAAAGTAGGAGAAGAGAAAGGAAGTAAAAGTGGAGCTTACAAGAGGGATAGTAGAGATTTGATCGACTTAATTAGCGTCTTAATAGGCCGCGAAACCCTTTTTTATAGGCACGCAGCGCCCACTTTGACTATTCTTTTACTTGAATCAAGTTTCTGAGTAAACCCTTCAAGAGGAAAAAATAATTATTTTGTTTTAAAATTAGGGAAACTAAATTAATTTTAACTTTCTTTCCTGAATCCGATTAAAGATTATTAGAACAGAAGATATTTAACAAGAGCTGTTCAATAGGAAAATATATTACTTGACCCGGTGATTTTCTCAGAATATATTCCTCTTTTTCCTCTTTCATATTGGTTAATCGGTTTTATATCCCACATAATAACCCCAGAAAGCGTGAAAAATCGTCGATGTCAGCATTCAATAAGAAATAATTACAACGATGAGACTTCGTTTTTCAATCTATTTATCATGAAGCACAACTTGCGGCTTTTTTCCAAACTCTGGGACCGTACATAAATTACGTAATTGTATATATAATTTATTAAATTTATTAATTTTTTATTTATTCAATTTTAGGCTGTGGCTAGTCCTCCTGAAAAATTAGGGGAGTTGGAAAAAGGGATGACTAGTCGTCCCAAATTTTCGGGACGACTAGCCATCAAGCTCATGAAAAATACTTCACTACATTTTTAACAACAAAAAAAGATTACATTTCTACACAGAGATGAATTTTCCAATAAAAATTATGAATGATCAACAGGAGTTGGAATGTCAATCAAGAAAGGTTTTTTAGTCAACGAGGAAAAAAAATGTCATCCAAAATATGGGATTTCCAAGTCGAAAAGACAAGCTTTCTACAAAAAAGTTGAATTTTCAAACAAAAAGTCAAATCTACAAAAAAGATGGATTTTCGACAAATTACATACACTTTTAATCAAATAGTTGAATTTTTAAACTCAAAGCGATCAAATTCTAGAAAGAAATGTAAAAGGTAAATTTTCGCTAAGAAAATTAATTTTCAATAAAAAAAAAACAACTTTCCCACAAAAGACTTGAATTTTCCAAAAACAGTTACATTTTCAGTTAAAAAATTAATTTTCAAACAAAACAAATTAACAACAAATTAGTTTAATTTTCAACAAACTAGTTTAATTTTTCATCAAAAGATATGAAATCTCAATTAAAATTATGAATCTTCAACCTAAGAAGATGAATTTTCAACACAAAATATGATAGTTCATATTCCAACAAAAAAATGATTTTAATGTTAAATCAAAAAATGTTAAATTTAACATATAAAAGCAAGTTTTAAAAATACATAAATTTTCAATGAAAAAAAAACATTTCAATGTTCAACCAATGAAATGATTCCTTAACTAAAATGATGACAGAGAATGATGAAACTTCAGCTCATGCCAAAAATACAAATTTTCTGCATAACAGTTAAATTTTCAACAAAAAAGTTGATTTTCAATCTGAAAAGATTAATTTTCAACAAAATAGTTAAATTTTTAACAACAAAAAAAACTGGTTCAGAAAAATATTAATCAAATTATGTAATTACTGAACATAAATCCTTAAAATTAGAATTCTAGTTACCCATTCAAATCCATTTATTTTATTTCGATCTAATTTTTAGAGACTACTATTTCCTTGGTTTTCGATCATTTTTTTTTTGTACAAACATCGCTAGGTGAATCTCACCAGATGTTAGCAATAAAGTTTTTATTCCGCTTATAATTTGCAGATTCTGGTTGATATTTTTTAATTACGTTTTTTTATTAAGGAGATAAAAAATGTTTATATTCGCTTTCAGCGCACTGAATTCCATACTGCTGCTTCATTACTCGATAGTCTGAAAAATTCTGATGAAAAACCATCTGAAGAATTTTCATTTATAATCTAGATGAAGTCTTATTTTTCTTTTGAACATTTTTGTACTTAATATAGTATTATGAAAAGCCTGAAAATTTAATCAAAGTGGAGAAATTAAAGAACAATTTGTCAATTTCAACTCCTTTGTATGTAGATTAATTTTTATATGTATTCTAGGTACACTCAACTTCTGATATAAGAACCCCCGTTTACATGAGGGCCGCACTCTTAGTGCATTACTTACATCATGTTGCGTCTTGCGTCCAAATCCAACAAAAATGGTTCACGCGTTCCTGCCTGTTTTCGTTTGGATTCCTCCGATTTAGGGTCAAGACCGCTGTAAGCCATTCCTGAAACCGTTCTTATATCGGGAGTTGAGTGCATATTAATAAACAAATCTTAATTTCGTTATCCTTTGTATTAAACTAACTTTGGGTTCAAAATAAGACGTTTTTGAGAAGAATAAACAATTTATCTTTCTTTACTTAATATCAAATTTAGTATGAACTTAAAAAAGCGACTTTTTTTCTTTGCTTAACGAAAACACTCGTGTTTTATTCATGAATATGTAAATTTCACTGACACGGTTCATACCCAGAAAATAGAAATTGAAGGTAATGGAAAAACAAGTTAATAAGTAACTCCCAAATATTTAAAAACCAGAAGACATAGTATAACATGATTTGCAAAATAATTTGAAAACAATAACCGGGGAGCGCTATAGAAGAGTTAATTTTCCATTTTTGCAAATGCCACCCCCTAAATTTCTTCTTTTTGGTTTAAAAATCCTGCCATAAATTTTATTTCATTTCCCCGTTTTAGGTATGAAAATTAATTTGCTTGGTTTTCGATATTTGAAAAATACCAATTCAAGGCTGAAAAGTTCTTCTATTTCTGGAAACTATTTCTTATTTATTCATGAATAAACAAAAGTGGAATAGTTACATTTTCAGGTGAAAGAAAATAATTTTTGACAAAATAGTTCAGGCAATAAGATTAACGTTCTAGCAAAAACCACGAATTATGAACACAATACATGAATTTTCAAGCAAATAGTTGAATTTTAAATTTAAAAAGTTAAATTTTACAACATTTTTTGCCAAAAGTAAGAGATTTAGGGGGTGGCATTTGCAGAATTTGAAACACTACTTTTTACGGCACCATAATTAGTAACTAACGTAAGTAATTTAATTGACATTTCTGATTTTAAAATGTACATCATAATAAAGAGTTAACATTTTTTTAAAGTGTAACGTTGTAAGTTTTGAGTGGTAACTTGACAAAGACTAAAAGCTATATAAATATATCAATTTTGAGAATAATTTATAAATTGATACTAAAATATAATAAATTAAATTAAAAAAAATTTTTTTTTCTATGAAATTATTTTCATCTAATTTGATTTGAATTTATGAATAAATTTTGAAATGTAAATAATTGTAATTTATTGTATATTGTTAATTTCAATAAATAAATAAAACTGTTGGCAAATTTGCATTATTTATAATATCAACTAATTTTTTATGGAGGAATAACTCGTGAACGGAAAGCTAACAATATTTTGTTGTTAAATTACGCAATTTATCTTTAAATTCTGATCTCTTCGGAGAGAATACAGAGAAGTCCTCCTTCAAAGGATTATGAACATCTCTAACAATACAATTCCCGATGAATTGCGACTTCAGAAAGAAAGCTCCTGGTCTTTCGAAAGAGAGAGTTAAACCTTCGTTATAACCTTTTAGAGTCCCCATTCATTGTTCAGCCTACAAAATATCTACAACATAAAAGGGCTTATTTCCAGGTCTCGAAGTTTCATCTGCTTTAACTTTTTCAGAGAAGTCATTTCTTATAAAGAGAATGAGTCTAATAAATGATTAGGATGAAAAGAACTTGAGTTGAAAGAAACTTTCTAAATTTTAGGATAGTATTATTACAAAGAGAATCATTTTTTCATTACATCTGGTTTTCATTACATGATATGATGACTTCATGAAGCTCTTCACCTGGGGTGATTGCTAGAGAGATTGATCAGCGACCTGCGTCGTAGCGGTGTTGCGGAACGAATGTGTTTGTGAGCCTAATGGTATAATAATAACAATGATAAGTTCCGAATTTATATTAATAATAAGGGGCCATCCATACACTGCGTTACCAATTCTAGGTGATTTTTCAAGAAAATAGGGGGAATAGAACAAATTCTTTTAAATACAATTATTGTTGATATATCGAATTTAATATGAAACGCTTTAAATTCTTAAGATTTCAAGCTAAATATATATTGGCATTTTAACCAAATAATTCCAATTTTTCCAACAAGAAATTAATAAATTTTTAACCAAACTGTTCCAATAACAACCAAACAATTGAAATTTCAAGTAAAAAAGACGAATTCAAGGGGAAAAAAATTTCAACCAAGAACAATGACTTTTCTACCATTAAAGATTTATTTTTAATCCAAAAGGACGTTTTTTGAACAAAACAATTGAATTTCCGACCCAAAAGGATGACTTTGCCAAAATAGTTAAATTTTCAACAAACTCATTTAATGAGCTGAATTTTTAATCCACAAACATATTTTCAATCAAAAAGATTAATTTTCCACCAAAATACGAATTTTTAACAAAGTGCATGAATTTTCAAATAGTTGAATTTTCAACTAAAAAAAAAGTTTTCAACCAGGAAAGATATATTTTCAATAAAATAGATTTTCAACAATCATGATTAATTTTTGACCCAAAAAGAAGAATTATCAACAGAATAATTCAACTTTCTACTATATAGATGAATTTTCAACTTATAAAGTATCAATTTTCAACCAAAAATAGAGTAGTTAAATTTGCGGATGAAAAAATTAATTTTCAACAAGATAGTTCAACTTTCAACCAAGCAGTTGAATTTTCAACCACAAAAGATAAATTCTTAAACCGACTAGTTCAATTTTTAAATAAGAAGTGTAATTTGTAACTAAATGGTTGAATTTTTTAGCAAAATAGTATAATTTTTAACCAAAAATATGAAGTTATAACCAAAAAGTTAATTTTCAACCAAATAATATAAATTTTCAAACAAACAAAAAACGTTAACTAAATAGTTGCATTTTAAAAAAACATAATGAATCATCAACCAGAATTTTCAAGACGAATTTTCAACAAAATTGTTGAATTTTAAAACCAAAAAGAGAAAATATCTACAAAATAGTTGAATTTTCAACCAGAAAATATGATTTTTCAACAAAAAAATTTAATTTTCTACCAAATAGTTGAATCTTCATCAAAATAGTATTATTCGTTAGCAAATAGTTCAATTTTAAATTATAAATATAAATTCCCCATGAAAAAATTAATTTTTGAACTAATAGTTCAATTTTTTCAAAGTAGTTCAACTTTAAATCAAGTAGATAATTTTTCAACCAAAATGGAGAATTTTCAACGAAATGTGTGATAGTTGATATTTCAAACAAAAAATATTTAAATTTGAATTTAAAAAACAGTGGAATTCGACCAAAAAAGACGAATTTTCAACAAAATAGTTGAATTTTTGACTAGAAAAGATCAATTTACAACCATAAATGGAATAGTTCCACTTTTAATTTTAAAAATTGATTCTCAACAACAACAAAAACTGATTTTAAACGGAATAGTTTAATTTCCAACCAAAGTTGAAAAGTTTGAAAGTTTCTTGAAACAGGAGGAAAAAGAGGAATCGAGGGAAAATAAAAGAGTGTAGAGGAAAGAGTGTGAAGTGCGAAATATAAAGATGATTTTGAATCTGATTATGTTATTATTGTTGAATTGAAACTAGAAATATTAAATTTTTAATGCAAAAATAAAAAATCAGTTTTGGAACAGGAATTGATACTGTTTATTCAAAAAAAAAATAGAATATAAAGATTGCCAATGGAGAGATTCAAATATTAAATCCATTGAATATTCAGGAAGAAAAAAGAACTTTTCTTCCCAATTTTGTCCCTATAAGGGCATCGAAATAAATACAAAATTTCCGCTTGGAATTTTCATAGTTTCGAGACGGACTAAAAGTCTTTTTTTGGGAAATTAGTCTAAATCCTACAATTTGGATCCAATTTAAGCGTCTAAAAAAATAAAAGTCAGCTAAATTTGAAATTAACTTGTAAAAGCCGATGTTTGAATTTTTTCGTTAATTTTTTTTAACAACAAAGTGGACATCCTTTATCCTATTTTGTTGCAACTATTCATATTTATGTACAAATAACATGCATTTTTTTTATTAACAAAATAATGAGTGAAAGTGCTGCTTCAAGAATAAAAATACTTGAGGATTTTATTTTTCAATTTTTATCTGGATATATGTGAAAATAATTCTTAGTTGTCATTTTTTTTATTCTTGAATAAATGGTAATTTTATTAACAAATTAGTTGAATAAATGCATATCTTAGACATTCTAGAACGTCAATGACTCAAAAAGGACTTTATTTATTAGAAGGTTGCCAAGTGACAATATTTATTAATTGTTTAAGATTGAATAAATTGAATTAACAAACAGAAATTTGGATCAATTTTCAACCGGTAGATTTTTTTCCCCAGTGAAATAAATGTTTAATTACTTGGAAAAATTCTTCCCTTATAATACTTTCCCATCAAACAATGATTGTTTATTTTATAAACAATTTTACAAACAAATTCACAGCTTGATTACTTGTTGACAAATGCTTGTCATATTTTTACGAAATCAGCTGCCAATGACTAAGAGAGGGTCTTTTTTCTAAGAAGACTATGACAGGCAACGACAATTATTGTTATTTATTTAAATTAATTTAATTTAAAAATACAAAGTTTCTTCATTTTTCAACCTGAAGATTTCTTGCTCTAAACGAAATCAATTTTAAATTACTTGGAAAAATCCTTCTCTTATGATAATTTATCAAGGAACAGTAATTGTTTATTTTATAAATAATTTTATTTAAAAAATCGAAAAAAATCTTGGATTTTATTATTTTTGAAGAGTTCGCCACCTTAGACTTTAAACTTTGAACATTAAACTCTTTAAACTTTAAACTGTTTAAAGAAACGGTGGAACTCTTCAAAATGACAAATTCGCGGATATTTTTAGAAGTTTTTTTTTTTAATAAACAATTCTTGTTCGTTGATAAAGTATTATAAGGGAAGGATTTTCACAAGTAGTTTAACATTGATTCCGTTAAAAAGAAACGAAGTCCTTTATGAATCACTGGCCATCGGGTTCGAAAAAAGGTATTTGTTTACAAAATTGTTTATAAAACAAAGAATTATTGTAGATTGAAAATGAAATATTTTTTTCGTACATCCCGAAACAAAATTGAAAAGTGAAGTCTCCAAGTATTTTTAAACTTGAAGTTGCATTTTTACTAACAATAAAAATAAAATTGTAAGCTCTAAACTATTTTGTTTAAAATTATGACTCTTCAAACCAAAACAATTAATTTTTAACCAAATGGTTGAATATTCAACCGAAGGATCAATTTTTAACTAAAAAATGAATTTTTACCAAATAAGACAAATATTTTTCGAAAAATATACATTTTCAGCAAAAAAAAACGAATTTTCAACAAAATAGTTCAATTTCAACCAAAGAAACGAATTTTCAACGAAACAGTGAAAATTTCAGTAAAAAAAAAATAATTTTTAACTAAGTAAAATAAATTTTCAATGAAATATTTAAATTTTCAACTAAACAGATAAATTTTCTACCAAATAAGACAAATATTTTTTCTTCAATCTGAATTATCAACAAGAAAATATAAATTTACAGCTAAAAATAGAGTAGTTAAATTGCCAGCGGAAAAAAATAATTTTCAAACAAATAAAATAAATTTTGGATTTTCATTGTGAAACCATAGAAAAACCGTAAAAAGCATGGGTTTTTCCGTTTATTTAAGTCAATATGCAAAATTTCGCAAAATCGCTGAAACAAAAGTTGTAGATCTCATCGAGACACACATTTTTTGTTGCAAATATTTTTTTCTACGAGTGATAATTTTCGAGAAAATTCGTGATACATCTAACCGTCAGCTCTTTCCTTACTGTTCATTACCATGGCGACAGGCCCTAAGTGGCGACGAGAGACCGTAAGTAATGGCAGCAACCACCGTCTCCAACGTTTCCAACGTCTCGTGGGAGCAGACGGCAGCCCTGTCACTTGTTACAGAAATAATGTTGGTCAAACCCCTACCCCTTTCCAACGTTTCGTGGGGAGGGGGACACACCCCTGTGACTGGTTACGGAAATAATGTTGGTCAAAACCCTACCCCTTTCCAACGTCTCGTGGGGGGGGGGG